>WOGR01007238.1:0-12524 GCA_015342045.1 Leptinotarsa lineolata
ATATATATGATTGTTGTTATTTACCTTACCTGTAAATTTTTAACTGTAACTATACTGTAACTGTATTTTGAATGTAGAGCCAAACATGACTTGCTACAAACATATTGTATTATGTAACGTAGTCAAATAAAACTTATTATGTTCCAAATTTCACTGTGTACCTTTTATTTTCTCTCGTGTAATCGCGTTCATCCCATAGAATAGTGTAAAATAATGAATGAATGAATGAATTAGTTGAACATAATGGCAATTCAGTACTACAGCAGCAACATGTACCAAAATTCAGTGGTAAAGGAAATATAATCAGAGTTTCCTACTCAAAATGGAAGGAACAACTCACCTAAACTTCCTAGTTCATTCTATTAAAACCCTCAAGAAGCTTTCAGAGTACAAGACAACTTCTCAAACTCATTACATGTTGTAGGATCGATAGAAATACCTACACCGTAGAAATGTATCCGTGCAAATCGTGTGGGACGGGTTAATTGAGGATACTCTCCCTAATAATTTCCCTAAAGAAAACAATTGGTTTCTTGGTTTATTTTGGGGGTGAATACCTCGTTAATATTCAGGTGCGGGGTTACTCCATTTCACTTATTATTGTTGTATGGCGAAGGTCTCACGAATTGTTTGAAATGAAAACCACTCTTGTAGGTGGAATAATTTCACATGCATACGAGGGTGGTCCCAGAAGTATTCGGCCTAACCTAGAGATGGCGGTAGTTGTTTGAAAGATATCACTGTATTTGAAATTACACAATCTATAAAGAATATATTTCAAGTTTGAAGACGCAGCGTTGTTTAGTATTTGTTTGGCAGCCATCAATAGCGATATAATCATGATTCATCACCAGTTATAATAGTTTGCGTCACGAGATCCTATTTTTGGAACTCCTGTCCATGGGCACCGAAAATTTTGATCCAGGGCTCATTCGGTTCTGAATAACCACAAGCAACACTCTGAAAAATTCCCAAAAGGGTCTCGGAAAAATTGAAAGAGTTATAAACAATTTAGAAGGAAAAGGGGGATTTGCTTTTTTGCAAATATCTTGGAAAATATTAAAGATACCCGAAATTTGAAAGGAGATTCTTGAAACTCTATCACCAATATTTATAATTTTAATTTAGAGGCCAAAAGTGGGCGATCGCGTCCCGCACGCGCTTACCGATAGAGACCTTTGAACAATAAGAATTATTTAAACCTATTAAATATCATTATTGAGAAAAAAAATTCACATACGTACTAAACACTTGAATGAACAAAAATCCGAAAAAAATCTACATAAAAACCCTGATGATTTTCAAACTGAAAACTTCAAATTTTGTTCACTTTTTGGAGCTTTTCTTGGAAGCCTTCAAGAAAGCGTTAAAAAGTTAAAAGTTAAAAATTCATTTAAAGCAATGAAAAAATATTATTCCCAATATTCAAATTTGTTTGTATTCCTATCATCTGAAGTTACACAATAATGATTTTTTATAATTTTCAGCTCTATTGGTTTAAAAAATTGTTATAAACAAATGTATTGTTTATGAGATATTTGGAGTGTTTTCAGAAGGATTTTCATCAGTGATATTATGAAACATTTTTGAAATAAATTTATATTTTGTGCATTTATTTGTGTAAAAAAATGTTTTCTATTGTGTACGAATTTTTTAAAATTTTTCTATTTCCACACAAAAAGTGTGATTTTTGTTTTTCATGGTAGTATAAAGAAATATATTGTGGGAATTAATTTGTTCAGAATAAATCGTTTATTGAATAAATAAAAAAAAAATAATGAATTTTTTTTTCTGGAATGTCGAAGAAAAATAGAAATTATGATGAAAAAAATTATTTTCTAATATTTCTTCTCCTTCATTCTTTCTCAATTGAAAATCCTAAAAATTGTATTGGAAGTTGTCATAGCACTACACCAATAAAAATATATAAAAATACATACATCTACTATTCATATTTAGTGACGAAAAAAATTGTTAATCAACAAATGTGCTTCTGAACAATGAATAATTTTGTTCAAGAAATGATTTTGTTTTTGAAAATCATAATATTCATCACTGAAAAGATCCCATCAAAGAAATTCCAAATATCTTATAATAAATACATCTGTTCTTAACAATTTTTTCAATGGAGCTGAAAATTATAAAAAATAATTTCTATGTACCTTCAGATGATAAGAATACGATTAGATTAAAATATTGGAAAAAAATAGATTTTCATCGATTCAATTGAATTTTTCACTTTTCAACTTCTTTGGTTATCAATAACGAAGTGGAAAATCAAAATTCTTCAATTTTCCTAACGAGGATCTTTTTTGAAGGCCTTCAAGAAGAGCTCCAAGAAATGAACAACATTTGAGGTTTTTAGTTTAAAAATTTTCAGGGTTTTTATGTGTATGAGTATGTATGAGTATATCTAATAAAATAATCACGGAAAAACATTTTTCCATAGATTTTCGTTCATTCAAGTGTCTAGAAGGTATGTGAATTTTTTTGTCACAATAATGATATTCAATGGGTTGAAATAATTTTTATTATTCAAAGATTCGTATCGGTCAGCGCTATTTTTGCCTCCAAATTGAAATTACAAATATTAGTGATAGAGTTCCGCGAGGTGAGATTTTTTTTTTCAGCAAATTTCCTTCTCTCCAAGGATCTTTTTTAAATTTCGAATATCTTTAATATTTCCCAAGATATTTGCAAAAACCAAACTTCCCCTTTTTTCACTAAATTATTCATAACTTTTGGAAATTTTCCGAGCCCTTCTTGAAATTTTCCAAAAACTAGCTCGAGGTCATTTCGAATCGAATGAGCCCTGGATCATAATTTTTGGTGCCCTTGGACGGAAGTTCCAGAAAAAGCATGAGCGATGCTCATACAACATCCTTAGCAACTTCTCTTATAGTGCTTCGATGATTCCCCCTAACAATTTTCTTTACTTTCTCAACATTTTCATTGGTTGTTGACGTGCGTGGTGACCAGGATGAGAGTCGTCATTCACATCTTATCGACTTTCTGTGTAGAGCTTGTACCAAATTCATTCATTCTCCTCATTTTTTGAACAGTCTGTATGAATTCAAATTCTTTCAATTCAACACGAGATGTTTCATGCAATATAAATAAAAAAATTCTCCTAAACTATAATGTTACGATCTGGAATTGAACCTATGGGACAAACTTACTCTTTTTATTTCGATGTTCCTGCAGTAAATATTCCCAGAAATTCTGTAAATGTATGTTTGGAGAGCACTCCTACATAGCCTTTCGCAAGGAAGTCATCCATAAATTATTATAAGGGAAGATGTGATTCAGATTAGAGTCGGCTCTAGAAAGCTGACGACAGGAGATCCGTGCGCGATGTTCGTTCTTGGAATATAAAGAGTTTGTATCCATCTGTGTCCGTCTAAAAAATGTATATGCGAGACTATTTTCCTCCTGAACTATTCTGCTCGATTTCCCGCTGGAGCTTTACTTCTGATCACCCTTACGACAAAATAAAAATATATTCAAAATAACATCAAACGCCCATTTTCAAACATTAAACTCTTCAAAGATTCAAACCAGAAAAATTATCTTCCAAAAACTGCCCGTGACTTCTTTTGTTCGAAACACTTCACTCCGCTTGCTGAACGATATTTTCGCTCGACTCCCCGATAGCAACAGTTTCCCCAAAAATCCAAAGCAATCGTGGGTACCCCGTCATAAGTTTTCTGTAACCTCGCTCGATCAATCGCTAGAGGTTATGTTTTTTCTCAGTTAACCTCGATTTACCAAACTCACAGAGAATTTTTCTCTCCTTTGCTGAAATTTCCTCAATTCACTCTGCTTCCAAAATTAACACTCTTGATAAATATAATCAGCAAACCATATTTTTTCCGAAATAGAAAATTACTGATTGAAAATTGAATATTTATCAGTCATGAAAGAAAACTAATTTGTGAAAAATAAGAAATAAAAAGTTTCTATGTTTTATACCACTTTTTTTCGTTACTAAAGTTACTGCGGTTTCGTCCTATGACGACATTTTCAAACTTATACATTAAGGACAAAAATGTCCTTATGAGGCGAAACTGCATTAAGTTTAGTTATAAATGAAAGTGGTAAAAAACATAGAAAATTTTCATTTCTCATTTTTCATGATGATCTCTTACCACGTAGTAACGCCTACATCCATCAATTTATTGAAATCAATTTGCTCTAATTGAAACATATTTGTTTGCTAGAAATGAATGAGATATTTAGTTTCAACTAAATTGTATTCCTGTGGTGCGAATAGTAGCTATATGTTACAAAACTTATTTTATTTGCAGTGAATGAAATAGTTACGATCTCTATTCAAATATACTTTTCATTTGAAAAACCAAAATAAATATCTGCCAACAAAAATGTTTTTCTCCGCGTTTCATATAAGTTCATAATCCACTTGCAACCGTGCTGTATGAGCTATTCTCGGTCAGAGTGGAAGCCAAAGCAATATCGAATCCATGGTCATTCCGGCTAGTTCATAATTCATCGGAAATGCGAAGTGTAACTCATCATTTTTAATGGCCGCTCGTAATTCTATTTCGCCACACATTACCGCTCGAGGCATAATTAATCATAACGGAAAATACTTCCAGCTAGGAATGTTTTACCTGTGTTTAACTGAGTTAGTAGATGTGAAAGGTATTCGCCGTCTAAGTGGATATAAACAGAATTAATTCATAATGGAATACGGCCTCCTTCGTGGCTGTCACTTCAGAGTTCAGTGTTTGTGTTGGTCGCAAAATGTACATGGGGGCCCATCGAATACAGTCCAGCAAAGCTCTGTTTGTGAACCTTGGAAGAAATCGTGGAATTCGTATACTTTTATTCTCGGGAAGACGATTCATCACATTATTTCCATCACTTCAACTTTGAACTCTTAGGGGAATGACATTTACTCTGTGATAAGACTTTGAGAAGGGCCTTTGCAATTTTTTCCATAAACTGCAGCTGACGATGTGATCTTCACAAAATTCCTTTTCAAAACATGTCACGACAGGTTTCGCTATCACAGTAGCTTTCCCACAGAAAAATGTGAATTCCACTACGAATCACGAATGTCGTGATATATTTTGAAAATGAAGTTTGTGAAATCAAATCGTAAGGTGTAGTTTATGAAATTACTATAGACCTTCATCAAGTAATGGCAAAATCAATCAGAAATATTGCAATTTTGATAGAGGCTGAAATAAGTCTTCTACTTACGTGTCTACAGCAGAGTTTATCTGCAACAAATGAAAGAAAAAACTTGACATTTGCTCAGCTGTTACTTTTTAACAATGAACAATTACTAGAAACTACTCATAAGTGATTTATTTGACAGTGGATGACAATATTTCGTGGTGAGTTCGGACTTCCATTGTCTGGACTGATTCTGATATGATTTGAAATTTATAAAAGAACTAGACACCTTTCTGAAGCACATTACCAGCGTAAAACCTTCCATCACCTTCACAATGGAGAGGGAAGTCCACAAGGAATTGCCTTTCATAGACGTATTGGTGAAGAGTACCGACACTAAGTGAGAAACATCTGTACACCGAAAATTCACTCACACGGGACAGTAACTAAATCACAAACCCAACCATCATGAATGTACCAAAAGAGGAATCATCAAGACTCTAGTAGATCGTGCTTTTGGGCTCTGTGATATGAAGGAAAGTCTCGAGGAGGAACTAGGCATCATCAGGAAAGATCTTCAACAGAATGGTTACTCCAAAGTGATGGTGGAACAGACTGTGGCTAGAAGAGCTCCTCAAGGAAGTGAAGCTATAACAACTAGTGCTTGTCCTTCCCTACGTCAGAGAATCGTCGGAAAAAATGGGTCTGAATATGACATCAGAACCTGCTTCAGATCCGGGAAAACCATCCGTAGCAGCCTAAAGAAGCCTGAGGAAGCTATTGAATAGTGAAATACATACTGTTCAGTAAAGATCCCACAATAAAAGCCTTTACACAAACTTTCCGGTCGGAGAAGCACTTCAGATCATACAGAGGAAGCTATTCCAAGACGGGGACTTGGAAGATAGAACGAACCTACCTATAGAAGTAATTATAGAATTACTTGGATTCTGTGTAAGAAACTGCTATTTCCAACTGGAGGACGAATTCTTTACATGAGATGAGGGACTGCTACTGGGATCGCCACTTCCACCAGTTATAGCCAACATATATATGGAGTGGTTTGAAATTCTAGCAATTGAAGAAGCTCACAAGAAACCCAGAATCTAGTTGAGATACGTTGATGACACCTCCATAATATGGAACTATGGGAATACCGAACTAGACGCCTCCGTGAAGCACATCAATAGCGTAAGACCTTTCATCACTTCCACAATGGAGAAGAAAGTCCACAACGAAATGCCTTTCTTAGATGTATTGGTGGGAAGAAGTGACACTAAATGGGAAGCATCTGTATACCGAAAATCCACTCACACGGCACAGTATCTGGACCACGAATCCAACCACCATCAATCGACTAAATGAGGAATCATCAAGACTCTGATAGACCGTGCTTTCGGGCTCTGCAATACGAAGAAAGGTCTGGTGAAAGAACTAGCCATCATCAAAAATGATCTTCAACGAAATGGGTACTCCAGAGTGATGGTGGAACAGACTATGGCTGAAAGACTGCAAGAACCTCGCAAGGAAAAGAAGCCGTCACAACCAGTTCTTGCACTTCTCTAAATCAGAGGATTATCGGAAAGGATAAGAAGAATTGGGTCCAAGTACAACATCAGAACCTGCTTCAGATCTGGAAGCAGTATCCGTAGCAGCCTTACGATAACCAGGCCACCAAACGCAGACTGCGATTCCAAGAATTGCATTCACCGGATACAGTGTGAGTGCGGAAAATCCTATATCGATGAAACCAAGAGGCTATTGATAGTCCGTATTGCCGAGCACAAAAAACACACACAGCGAGGGGAATCCAGCAAATCAGAAATAGCAGAGCATATTTGGACTCATCAATATAACATCGAGTGGTCCCAAGATGAAATCATACACAAGGAGGAACACTGGTTCAGAAGAAAATTCGAAGAAACCGCATATATGCTGTCCAACAACGTATTCAGCTAAGCTATCGTAGAAATACACAACATATGGAAACCCATAATCAAAGAGAAAATAGCTAACTCCCGCCAAACGGCCATCTCCCGCTAAACCGATGAAGCGAAGAGAGGAGATGAGTGATAAGTGAGAGGAGGAAATAAGTGAAATCAACCATAAATAGTCATCTCCCGGAGAAATTAGTCCAGTCATCACCCGAAGACGATTGTGGTTACTAACAATCGAAACGTCGTGAAGAAGCCGTGGCTTGAAATCGCCTAATTTTTAATTGTATTAATTTTTTTTTGTTTAAATTCTTCACTTTTATTACTTGTATTTTATTTCACTATAGATTCATTTCAGGCTTTTTTGCCTAATGTATTTGGTATTTTCAGTTATTTTTTTGAATTTCAATTGAATTGGTTATTTCAGGAAGTTCAAATCATTTCATACAGTATTAGACAATGGAAGTCCGAACTGATGAAATTCTCGCAATGAAGTGATACTCAAAATTATACTACTGTGAGGATTTTCTTAAATCCACCAATGACTCGTTGAGCCACCCTGTAAAGACGGAGAAGGAAGAACGTAAGGAAGGCACTTTGATTGATAGGCGCGCCCTCTAATAAAACCAATCAACCCCTCTCTGCCCCGCCATGTCCGTCTTTAATCACTCACGGGTTCTTTGTTGTTGCAGTGGTGTGTCTTTCACATAAACTTTCCTTCTAGGGGTGGTTGTTTGCTTTCATTTCAGTACACAACGGAATCGTGGTTATAAGAAACTTTTTTGAGTTCACGAAGTTATCAGAAAATTCTATTCGAGAGTGGAACTTTCGGGATCAGATTTGAAATAATTGATTATCGTCAACATCTGGAAGTGTAAATGGATGATAAATTCAAATGGCGTGTCATATAGGACAACTGATTGAAAACTTGAGAAAACTATTCTTTATTGTCTCATGTTGGGAAATGTAGTGAATAAAAAGTAATCTACAACATTTCGTCACGCTTAATTTCAGTCCATTGCTACACATGGGATATAATTTTTCTTCACATCAGTTTTCTTCACTCTAGTAACTCAGTTGGAGAATATACACATATACATTTCTTTAATATCCCCCCTTTAATTTTTTGAACGGGTCAACTCGAAATATTGAAATTTGGGATAATGAAATTAATGCATGAATACTTTATTTTGAAGTAAAATTGACAGATGAAACTTTCAAGATGGCGATTAGGCGCCATCTGGGAAAAAATTGAATGGAAAGGGGGGTTTCGTTACACATCTGTTTGGAGCTCCTGACAAATGCTTCACAACCCTAGAATATAATGTCAAAATCTTCAACTACTACAAAATGGCGGAACTTTCAATAATTGCCTGAATAACTACATAATATGAGGTAATAAGCTCGAGGTCAGTTCAGAAGATGCTCGAAATGGTTCAACTTTCGAACACAGTAACGTCAATATCTCTACAAATATTTATTATTCTCCGCCGTATATCCAATATTGGAGCAGGTTCAGTTTCGTACACCTTTTGCTTCAAATAGCCCCATGAAAAAGTCCAAAGGTGTCAAATCTGGCGAGCGGGCTGGCCATTCCGTAGGACCTCGAAGGCCAATCCAACGACCAGAAAAAGTAGTATCCAAATAGTTTCTTACTTGTCTGGAAAGATGTGGTGGTGCTCCATTTTGTTGGAATACAATATCCATATCGAATTCATTAGGATTCGTTCCAGTGATGAGAGGGTCAACAGTAGTTTCCAGCATATTCGAATAAAGTTCCCCTGTTGAATTTTAATCAAGAAGTAGAGGTCCTACAATATGGTTTCCCAATATTCTTGCCCAAAAGTTCATTTTTTCTCGATATTGGGCATGTGTTTCCTGGAAAACGTGAGGGTTGGTGTCACTTCAATAACGGGAATTTTGTCTGTGAACATTGCCGTTTGAAAAAAATGTACATTCGTCACTGAAATAAATATTGTGGAGTTAGATAGGATGCCTTGCAATGGTTTCCATTAGGATTTCGCAGAATTCTGTTCTTCAATCAGGGTCATCTTCAGTTAATTGGTGTACCATTTCAATTTTGTATGGATGATACCTACTCCTCTTCAAAAGTCTCCATACAGTAGAAAGAGACATCTCACAAACATTACCGACGGAATAAATAAACTGTTCAGGATTTACTACCATCTCACCATTTATTTGCACTTGCTGTTCTTCCGAAATGACATGGTCGCTTTTTGTTATGTACACTACCGGTAGTTGTGAATTTGGATTCAAGTTTTTTCAAATATATTCTACAGATAGGACGATTCGGAAAACGTTCATCGAAAACTCTTTCGGTCTCGTGAAAGTTACGCGTCGCACCGAAATAAAAATCTCTTTCATTTTTTATTCCAAGGGACGAGAATTGACCATTTGAGAGATTGTTGATGTGTTATCTTTCTACTAGTAAAACCGAAAACTAATTGGGAATATGCTAACTGAACAATAATGTTCATTGTCATATTGACATTTTTTGTCGTTTTTATGAACAAAAAATAACTCAACAATCCTTATCGGGTTGTTGGAATCACCATATTGCAGATAAAAAGGAATGTTTCTGAAAATATCCATATTGATGTGTTTGTCTTCATATTCTAGGGTTGTGATGTATTCGTCAGGAGCTTCAGAATGATATGTCACAAAACCTCCCTTTCTATTCAGTTTTTTCCAAGATGGCGACCGGTCGCCATCTTGAAAGTTTAATCTGTCAATTATCCCAAATTTCAATTTTTTCACTTGAACCGTTCAAAAAATAGAAGGGGGGGCATAAAATTTTTTTGGATGGGTATAAAATTGGAATGAACTCATTTCAGTTTCAAAAATGCATCTTAATTCAGGATATCTGGTTGCTGATGGGTTGTCACATTAGAATTCAATACAAGCTCAACAACTCTATGCGAGTTGATATCGCCATTCAGTATTTTATTGGTTAAACTCAGGTCTCTTTGCATTAATCGGTGAGTTGTTATTTCCAAATTGAGTATTTCCATATGAAGGAAGAAACAGTTTTAAAAATGTAGTTCAAAGTGTATTCACTTGAGCTTCAAAGAAAGGATCAGCTGTCCCCACATTCTTCAACTAGACTATTTATTCATTATAGTATCGATTTCTTCGATGACACAATTTCAGATTTTCAAGGATGGAGAGAAATCAGAGATCAATCAGAACTGTTTTTCACATTAAACGATATTTATGTGTGCTCAGTTCATTCTGGATACTGTTCAAAAATAATATGATATGCACATTGGATATTCTTCCTCCTAATTTCAAGAACACATGAATTGTTTTCCTGACTATGGACTGTAAACTCATTTTGGTTACTTCGCGTTGAAACTTTTCGGTATTTGAGAAATAGCGACCAACCTTCAACAAGCTCATACTCCGTTTAAAATGGTTTCCAGAAGCCGTTGTTTCACCAGACGTTTTGTTTTTTATTCGCTACATTTTCACCAGAAATTATTTTTCAAATCACTTACTTCTTCAGTCTGCTTACAACCACTGAATAAGTGAGTTTATTAGTTGAAAAATTGACACCCACACTCGCGAATGAGTCAAGAAGTAACTCTCTGAAAAAACTCTATACAACAAAAGTTGCTAAAATCCATTCCTGGACTTACTTTCGATGAATAGTTTTCATCCCCTGTACAAAGTCAACTCTGCATATGGGTAACGAGGGGGACTTTTTCACTTAGATGCTTGAACATTCAAAGTTTTATAACTTGACGGAGATATTGAGCAAATTCTGGCTTGGAGTGACAGTTACTTCTAGTTAAAATCGCAACGAGGGTTTTACTATATGGTAGCTCCCCCAAGGGTTTCCATACTGACTGTATTCTACTCAATTCGTGCTTTATCAAATAACAACTAATTGTAACTAAATGACTGATAATTTCACCTGAGCTCATTAAAAATTCGAACAACATAAAACGAAATTTAACGAACTCATTAAATGGATATGTGATGGGCTAATTACAATTTGTTATCTACAAAAAACCAACTTGAATAATATAACCTTCTACCTATCTAATGATCAATAGTTGCACCTGAGTTTGGGTAAAATTATTGGTCACTAAGAATGTCAATGTCATGCGAAAAAGCTCAAGAAATCATGAATGAACATGTAATAAAATGATCATCAATTTCAAAATTGAAAAAACAGGTTGATGGGAGGGAAAGAATTCAGTCTTATTTGGTCACTTAGTAAATTTTACAGAATTACTGAATCTATCGATTTCTGAGTATTTAAAAAGATTCAGTTACAAGTTTTCAACTTTCTCATGTAATACTTCATAGTTGTAGTTGTACTGATGCCCCTCTATCAAAATATAGTTTTCGAAAGTGAGATTGTTCTTTACATTCAAGAAAGTACTCTTGTGTTCTTGTATTCTTTGGGAAAAAGTTCTTCCCGATTGACCAATATGAAGATTTGGGCAAATTTTGTATGGAATGGAAGGAGCATATTTTTAGGAGATGATAATTTTTGAGGAAGAAAGGTTTTGGCTGTCTACTTTTTCATCTTGATTCAAAAAAATGTGGGAATTTTCCAAAGAAAAGAAAAGAGCAACTAATTTTCACTTCCTATCACAGATGTGAGTTATTCTGAAATTATATTTTCTTTTTGAAGGAAAGGCCCTTCAAAAACTAGATCTGCATTTTCTGCTATACATTCTTCAATTTGGTTGTCATCTACAAAAACATAATAATGTGTTTTGTTTAAAAAATACCCGTTTTCTGATAAATTTCGAACTGATTATTGTATACGAGAATCTCCATCATTTGTTTCTGATTCTCTCTCTCGAAAATTTTAAAATATTTTCATGATTACATAAATAGATTTTCATCCCTTCGTATCACTCACATTCTTCCAAAAATATGTGTAAACTTCCTGTCAATTTGATGAATCCAACCTCGTTGTCTTCTGAAAACGGACAAATATTTTCTGCTGATATATTATTGACAATTTTAATTTGTATTTCACTCTCATAATAGAAGAGGAAGTCCACAACAAATTGCATTTCTTAACGTATTGATGAAGAGAACCGACACTAAATGGAAAAAATCTGTATAACAAAAACCCACTCACACGAGACAGTATCTGAACCACGAAACCAACCATTATTAATCGACAAAAAGAAGAATTATCAAGACTCTAGTAGACCGTGCTTTCGGGCTCTGCAATACGGAGGAAAGTCTGGAGAAAGAACTAGGCACCATCAAAAATGATTTTCAACGGAATGGACACTCCAAAGTGATGGTGGAACAGCCTTACGAAAACCAGGCCACCAAATGCGGACTGCCGGATACCTTGTGAGTGCGGAAAATCCTATATCGGTGAAACCAAGAGGCCATTGAAAGTCCGTATTGCCGAGCACAAAAAACTCACACAGCGAGGGGAAATCAGCAAAT
>WOGR01007239.1:0-12524 GCA_015342045.1 Leptinotarsa lineolata
GATGGTTTCTTCTTATGGATTTCAATCGAAACATAATGAAGAAATAAAGTTGGCAATGGCATAATTCTGAGTTTCTTGAAATTTTCTTGACAGTGATCCCTGTATCCAATATTAGCCAGCACTCCCAATGCTTTCTTTTGCATCCTAAATATTCGAATGGAATGACATGAATTTTCCCATAGTTGTACACCATGACTAATATGGGAGTGAAACAATGAAAAATATGAGGTTTTCAATATACTCGCACTAGTGATGTTCTTCAATTGGCGAAGGACAAATAGAGAACCCGAAAGTTTTCTCTTCAGTTGAAAAATATGTGCAGACCAGTTGAGTCTATTATCTAATGTGATATCCAGTAATTTGATTCTAATCGTTTCACAATAAGAAATCATTTTATTATTAGCCGAAATCTGGATGTATTGTGTTTTCTGACAATTCAGTTCCAGCTTATTAGATAGAAATCATCGATTAGCACTATTAGATATCTCGTCGAGATGGGACTGTAACATATCATTCTTTTCATCCGACAGTATGGAAGTGGTGTCGTCTGCGAAGAGAACAGATTTAAACGGCATCATATATTTGCACGAGTCATTCACATAAATGACAAATAAGAGCGGGCCCAAAGCAGACCCTAGCGGAACGCCATCCCTAATAGTTTGAAAGTTTGATAAAGCGCCGTTGAGCATCACTGCTTGTTGACGATTAGTGAGATAAGATCTCATTGAGTGAAGTGGAATACCTCTAACTCCGTAATAGTTTAGTTTTTCCAACAGAATTCCATGTGAGACGGAGTCGAACGCTTTCGACAGATCACAAAGCATCGACGCAGTGTGATTGCTCTGCTCAAGTTCCTCAATCACGCCAGACACGACGTCGAACACTGCATTTATTGTTGAGCGCGAATTCCTGAATCCATATTGGGAGTTGTTGAAAAATTTATTATTCTCAAAGTAGGCACAGAGCTGAGTCTTAATTATAATTTCGATCACTTTACTGAATATTGAAATAATACTTATTGGTCTGTAGTTATCGATCACCTTTTTTAAAAAACGTCAATATTTTTGAAGACTTGGTAGAGAAATGTTTGGAAAGATACCAGTACATGAGATTGAATTGATCAGTAATGTAAGAGGTTGGATTATTATAGACGTGGTTTCCTTTAGTATTCAACTATTGAGTTCATGGGTATCCGAACACTTGGAGTCCTTCAGTGAATTAATAGCTTCCAAAACTTCTATCTCATGCACGGGTCGGAAGAAAAATGACTTGCATAGAGCAGAAAATTTTTTGAAACTTGAAAGTTTTTCGTTTGCAACATATGGAAGAGAATCAATGATATTATCAGCTTTGTTACTGAAAAAGTTGTTCATCTCGTAAGATGATAATTCGATTGTTGGTTTCGAATCGAATTTATTTCTCTCGAAATTTATTATTTTCCAGCAAGCTTTTTGATCTGTTTGTATGCTATAAAACCATTTGGGTCCTTGTTTTTGTCTGCTATTTGTTTGATACTGTGCATATCATTTCTTAACAATCTTCTCAGATCACTTGAAAACCACTGAACCAGTGATTTGTTCACTTTTTGTTCACATTTTTTCAGAGAAAAAAGTTTCATTGTGAGAGTGTTATGATTGTTAACTGAGGAATTTGCTAAGAAATTTGGATCAGTTTGGTCGCTAGGAAATATTTGCCAGTTAGTATCACATAAAGAATATTTAAGGTTAGTTATCCCGTTAGCTGATATATATCTTTCACATTCATGATAATTTTCATGTTCAGATGGACAGGGTTCATTGACTCTCGTGGTGAGCAATTCATCAGTGATGTTTGTAATCATATTATCAATGCACTCAAAAGAAGTAGCTGTTACTCTGGTATCTTCTCTAATATTGACTGATTAACAAAATGAAGTTAACAGACAAGTAAGATTCAAGAGTACTTTGGATTCAACTTTGAAGTTTATATTGAAGTCTCGTAGAATTATTATTTCATTATATTTATTTGTGAGTTGGTGTGAATCAATTCCAAAATTCGTAAAAAATACATCGATATCGCCCAAACCGGATCTATAAACAAGTATAACAGCTGTTTTGAACTAAGGTAGGTGAATTGCAGAAAATTCACCATCTAGTTAGATACTGAGTTCTTTCAAGTCGATGAGAGAGTGATTTAGGCCCGAGTTATTACTGTTATTTAGGTAAATGGCTAAACCACCATATATTTTGGTGACTCTGCAAAAACTGCTAATCAGTTTATAACCCTAGATAATAATCTGTTTGAGACACTCTTCACTCTGCCAATGTTCGGAAAAACATAGAACATCGTAGCTATTATCAATAAAGAAAGCATTGATTTTTTCAACTTTGTTAGCTATACCTTGTATGTTGATGTGGTACACACTCACTAGCTTCTTTCTATCTACACTGTCAATGGTGGAAGTCTGTAAGTTGGTTTGGCCATTATTTGTTTTCATTGAAAATTTTCCATGTATGTTATGATTTGAAGCTACTGAGGATTCATTTAAAGTTCGTCCACTGTTTTCTATCATACATCCAATATGATCTGGGACAATCGGGGGTATAAAAAATTATCTTCTGAAATTTCAAGCTGACGGTCACCACTGCAGTCATCCTTTTCTGTAAGTGTTCGGTTGGGTTTTTTGGAATTCTGAATTTTTTTGAGGTATTTTGAGGCCAGTTGAAGATGAGCTTTCTTCTGGCTTGATTCCTCGTTGCATTCGATGACTGTTCGGCAGGTGTTCGTATGTTAAGTTTTCTTGCGAACCCCATAGTTGCTTTACTCAAAAAGAATTTTTCTCGAAGATTGATTCTGTTGCCGTAAGGTCTGTTCAAAAAATGAGATGAATCTCAATTGTTCTCAAAGATATTTATTCATTCATCAATTTCTATTTTGTCTCCTTCAGAGTAGTCCCGCTTAGATATAATACACTTATGCCAGCGTTCTCTCTAATCTTCGGAGCAGTTCTGATATGCACTTTTTGATATGTCCTTGAGCTCTCTAAGTGATTCGATTTTTGTCCCCTCCATCGTCGCAAAACGCTGTCCTTTCATGGGTCTCTACGAACCTGGAATCAGGAAGAAGTCGTGAATTGTTTTCCACAACACCGGACAATTTCTTCGCATTACTTCTCGCAAACGGAGCATAACATAACATAATAATACCCTCTATTGATCGCACGACTGATGCACTACTCTAAGTTAATCGAAGAAAACCGTCAGCGAAACCTCGACATTTGATTAAACTTGGCGTGCTTTTTTGGTCTTACCCAATGGGCACACGCACGTTGAATATACGTTGAGAAGTTGCATAACCTAACGTTGAGAATCAGTAAAAATGTCGCGGAAAATAAAGTTTCGTTGCATCCCGAATTATATTCTTGATTAACGTTGTCATTCAACGTGTTCTTATGATATATATTGGGCGCAATCTTGACGTTCATTGATAACGTATTCGTATATTATTCTACAATACATGTTTCATGTTCAATCAATAACGTATAAAAAATTAAGTGGTGTCGTTATCAAAGGGTGAATGTTTGTCTCAAGTTCTATAGTTGATGATTTCGAAGCTAATCACTTGAATAATAATAATTTATTTACTCTATATTACATAGTACTTAGATGTATAACAAAGTGATTAAGAATAATGGAAAATAAAATATAAATCTCATAAATTTTAAAACCTTGTGCTGTGTGTATGAGAGGTTCTGTCTTGAGAGATGTGAAATATATGACAAAAACTCAGTCCTACCCCATTTCATAAGTAATAATTGTAACATTACGTCAATTATGTGCTATTTCAATGTATCACATCTACATCACAAATTGTAATTGAGATAGTCACGTTGAAAATAAACGTTTATTTTTTTTATATCGAAAACGTTTGTTATACGATTACTATACATATTATCGGTTGGATAATGATCGATGTTGAGGTTAAATAAACGTTAAATGAACGTTCAGAACACATGTTAGCATCACATCTCATAATAACGTATTTTGAGATGAACTACTCTACTGAAAGTGAGAAAAGTACGTTGAATATACGTAAATCATCAACGTTTTTGTATTGTTGACTGGATACGTATTTCAAACGTTTGAATGAACTAGAAGTTGTGGAATTGCTATCAGACAATGCTAAAATAGTATTTATCATAAACGTTACAATAATTTCGGAAGAAAACTTAGTTCTATACCCAAGTTCATAAGTGATAATTGTAACATTACGTTGATTATATGTTATATCAACGTGTTACATTTATGTTACAAATTGTAAATGAAATGACAACGTTAAAAGGAAACGTTGATTTTTTTCATATCGAAAACGTTGATTATACGAATACTTTACATATTATTGGTTGAAGAATGTTTGATGGTGAATTTGATAAAAAAAAACGTTCCGAACTCACGTCAGCATCACATTTCATGATAACGTATTTTGAAATGAACTACTCTACTGGAAGTGAGAAAAGTACGATGAATATACGTAAATTATCAACGTATTCATGTTGTTGACTGGAGACGTATTTTAAACGATTCAAATAAACGAAAAGTTGCGGATTTGTTATCACATAACGTTATAATAACAATAATCATAAACGTTTTAATGAATTCAAAAAAATTATTTTATAATAATAATTGTGAAATTACGTTGAATATATATTATTTAAACGTTATCAAATTACGTTATAAATCATAACTGGAATGATAAAATTGAAAAGTCAACTGGAAACGTAGTTCTCACCCAATCAACGTAAAAAAAAAATTGAGTCAACGTATGTGTGCCCATACGTTGGGTGGATTGCATAAACTTTTCCATTGTGACGATTGGATGATTCGTCACCAGTTATGACTTTTTTGAGCAAATGTGTATCGTTGTTGTCGTCATTCGACAATTCCTGAGCGATAATCATGCGACGGTTTTCTAGTCGAAATTCAGCAATTTTGGAATAATCATGTCCAAAATTTACGAAAAAAATGCATGGCGAGAGCCACCTGATATGCCAACATCCACAGAAACTTTTTTGATAGTGTTTCGACCATTCTTCATAACAATTTTCTTTACTTTCTCAACATTTCCGTCGATTATCGATGGGCTGGGGCGTTTAGGGTGAACGTCTTGTCGACCTTCTGTGAAAAGCTTGTACCACTTGTATACATTTCTTTGACTCAGAGTATGCCACTCTCAACATTTGAAATACTTTTGAGCACTCAATTGCATTTTTCACACAACATTTCATACAAAATCTTCAATCAAATTTTTTTGATAGCGGAAAATCGCCAAACATTCAAAACACCTCTCACCAACAAACTAAATATGCCAAACAGATAAAACTATGAACATATGTTTGAGACGAGTATATCAAAACAATAAAAAAAATCGTTGATCGAATGTACGTACCCCGCGAAATTTGAACATACCCTTTTTTTCAGACAGGCCTCGTATAGTGGTGAACCAATAATATCTGGAACCGAATTTATTACTTCAAATATCATAAGTGCTCCAAAGTGTCGAAATGAAGATGAAACTTCACCAACTCCTACAAAACGTATTGAAGATTTATGTCTTTATGCTGAGAATAATTTGAAAATAAGCTTCTTTCATCTGAGTATGCAATGATCCTTAGATGGTGCTGCTAAATCACACTTGATGAAATTTCAGATATCGAAAATAGAACACGCTCATAACTTCATCTGGCAAATGATTCAAATACTGTCAATGTAGTTGAGGGTGATGTTTTTTCATTGCTGATGTATTTGGCGAAGAAACAAAAGATTTTTTGAAATATGTCTTGCATGTTCTGGACTTACGTACTAACTTGATGAGTGAAATTATCACGAACAATCTTGGAGTTTTATTAAAGAAGGATAATGCCTTCGTCGTTAGATAGGATGGGAATGTTCAGCTTGTAGCAGGTCGATTTGATGTTTTGCGAAAAAATACAAACACCAAAAACTCAGTTTACGTGGACTCAGAAGAAATATTCAGGAAAATAGATGAAAAATGGAAATAGAAACTTTGAAAACTGAACACAGTTACGTAGAAGAGTACACCGAACATCATTTGGGAGCACAGAAAGTACCAAACATCAGCAGAGGAAAAAAAAAGATGAAAAATCAGAACTGGAAGGTATATTAGAGTAGTTTTGTTCAGAAAATCTGGGAAATTACCTTAAAAAATTTGAATACGCATTTCTGTTGACAGTTCCTTGAGTTTTATGGTTGCTATAATGCTATGCCGTCTGAGATTGAGTCAATCATAAAAATAGATGCGTGTCAATTCGTTGACCGTCCCAAGAATCGCCAAATGAAGAAAGATGAATATGACTATACACTGAAAAAACGAAAAGCTTGTTCGGTGGCTCGAAATTTCAATCAGCAACCAGTAATACACTTCTATGAAACATTTGCATCGGTAGAATGCATTAGTTCCATAAGACTTTTTATGGCAATAGCTGCTCGTTACGATTTGAAAAACACAAATTCCATATTGCAACTGCTCACTTCAATAGGTATTCCGAAAAGTAGATATTTATGGACCTTTCCAAAAATCTCATCCAAATTTTGGAACGTATCATTCAAAATTATGAGCCTTCAGATAATGCTGAGTTACAAGAAAACATTATGACTGGAATTCTACGCAATGGTCTCAAAGTTCGTCTTTTGAAGGAGTCCTCATATAGTCTACGACAAGCTGAAAGAAACTGGAATCAAACTTACGACGAAATTTGGGAAGAATTTGAAGCTCAATCAACACACTGTGACCCCTGTGTATACCTAATTCATGAGGTTGAAATTTGTCTCACTCGCAAATGAGCTTAAAATGTCTTTGGATTTTTGTGTTATGTTTTCAATGACACACCCTGTATATACATATCACTGTAATAAAGTATAATGATACAATTCATAACAAAGAATCCAGAATATCTTCGAATTCCGCCAACAAAAGGAGAAGAATAAGAATATAACGAGGGATAGCAAATAAAGATCTTCAGTGTTTTTCAACTTCCTGACTGATATTTGACTGCCATCAAGAAGATCAAATTCCGAAAAACACCAGAGGATAAAAGAACTCGGAAAGACACAATTCGAATATTCACTATATTTTCCAAATTTCATCTTGTCACTGAAGTCGTTGCATGTAATCTGAAGTCGATTCATTGGTATTATGTCACATTCTGATATATACCTCAAAAAATGTGAACTCCTCCAAATAATTGTTCAATTTCAAAATATTATAGAGTTAGGTTCCTACTTACAAACTGAGAAACTCTTCCTCTTCATTGAGCAAAAAATTTGGGAATCTTTCAAATGAATGAAAAGACCAATTATTCTCAAAATCAGCTCTATACAAAGATGTGAGTATTATGTGAAGAAGTACCTTTCAGCTTTCTAAACAACTACTCTCATATGAACAGTGAATTACACGGAAGAAAATACTTTGAAAAGAACTACTTTTATATGAACATTAAATTATACAAAAAAAAATTCTATTGATTTGTACTTCAAACTTTTGTCATGGAATTGAATCAGATGTCATCCATAGGATTCCTACACTATTGTGTAGGAATCCTATGGATAGTATTTATATGGAAAATGTGAAAGTTCACTTACAAAGAACACTGTCTTCCTCAATGCCGGCGTCCGATGTTTCGTAATGAGACACTTGCCTTATTGCCTCTTCAGCATCAATCTGTATAATATTACAAGATGGAGCACTCAATTCATTCGTAAAATTACGACTTTGTGTCACGAATGAGTTGAATATATTCATGTCAGCACGTAACGATATTCATTCGCTTATTTTGATCAAATCCCAGTCATAGGATATTCAAGAAATACTTCATTGTGAAATTTTTACTAAACATTTTTACAAAAACGCAACACGTGTTTTGCTATACAATGGCATCTTCAGGCGTGTATTTACACCTGAAAAATCTATGACGAAAAACGTGGTGTTGCGTTTTTGTCAAACTATTTATTGAAAATCTCAAAATAAAGTGTTTCTCAAATACGTTATGGATTTTCATCAAGTATCAATCGATTCTATCAAATACCAACCATAGAAATCTTATTTGATTCAGAAGATGTATATTTTCAAGAATCAAATATAAAATTCTGTGTTGAGTCTTCCTACTGGAAGACCTTGCGATACTTTTTTCATTGTTGAGAAGAAAAAGTTCGAACTTGTGAAACTTAAAGAACTAAATACAACAGCTGGAGATAATCGGATTCTATTCAATCTACTTTCTTTCCTTTATCTTCATGTAATGCATTTTGAAGCTCGAACAAATCCGTAACATGGTAGTTCAATTTTTCATTCAATTATTCGGATAATTTTATATCATTATTAGATTGTTTGTTCATTGGTGAATGAGCTTTCTCATTTCACCAATATGCTGTTACAAAATTCAATCGACAAATTGTACATGAATCGATAGATTAGTCCCATTTCATTTTGTAAATAGTAGACAATAATCTGAAGTTGATACGCTAATCTATAAATTGTATAAACCAGTGCAAGAATGAAAACGCTCGCAATTCATTCTGCAAGGGTCAGCTTTTGAATATAAATTGGACACGTCCTGTTGAAACATTTGAGGAGCTTTGTCCTGATTGAAAATCCTGCAAAATGCGTAGGAAGGCAATTATCAGAACCGAAACCATTCAAATTATTGATGATTCTTTCTGTGGCATTATACAGCTTGTAGCGTATTGGAAACAAATGATATAGCGTCTTTTCTATGATTATATTATATCAGGGTGGAATTCCGTCATTACTTTCGCTCTTGTGAGAATGCATATTTCCCTCATTCTCTTTTCGAAAAGAAAAATGTTTCATTCAGTAACACATCAGAGAGAAGCATTGGTTTCAATTGAAATTCTGAGAAAAAAAAGGTAACCACAACAATCTTCTCACGTCCCATTGAAAATACTTTTGAATCCGTTCCATAAGGGTAATCAATTTTTCAATAATCTGAATATTGTTCTCAATGTGAATATTTCATCATAGATCGTATTATTACGTAAAATACTTTCTTCTACGGTGTTCTATATAATTTCTGAATGAGTTCCCAACATTTATAAAATCTGGGAAATAACTAATTTTCATTCAATTTTTTTCAACATCGTCCATTCGCAGTGTTTCCATACTCTTGATTTTTTCGCAAAACGATATTAAAATATAACATCGATTCGACTTTAGGATGAAGAGACATTCACATGAATAGCTTGGTGAAACAAAGGGCGTGTTCTAAATAATAAGTATGTGAACGTGATACACGTGTGATGGTTTTGTGAATTGTTGAGCAATAATCTCTTACTTGGAGCTCCGCTCCTAAGCATACCCTGAAGCTGCTGAATTCCATTCAGAAAAGAGCCATCCGACTGATTGGAGACGCGAATATCACTTGCAACCTTGATAAGCTGAAACATAGAAGAAAGGTTGCAGATTTTTGAGAAAGAAGGTTTTTGGCTTACTACTACTCCATCTTGATACAAAAAAATGTGGAAATCTTCCAAAGAAAGCAAGGAAGCAATCAATTATAAAAGAAATAACTCTAAACATAGATGTGTAGATCATGCAAAGAAGTAACTTTCAGATACCAAATGGAAGTGAAAGCCCTTCTGAAACAGCTACTTTATATATGATTTTTAAATGAGTTTGAGTTTTTGATGGATTTCAAGTGATCCAGTAGGATGTTATAATACGTTGGATTTAAAAATTCAATACTACGTTGCCTCACGCTTTTTTCACACTTTGGCACTGAAAGTTTCTTTTCTCTGCTCCAAGTACAGTGACCGTGTTCGATGGGATTAACTTTAATTTCTCATGGTGGATGCCGATTATGGTTTTAAGACAGATGAGTTGTCTTGGAACGAAAAGTTTACTTTCTCTATACAGTTCGTCACTCGAGTAGGTAATTTTTTTATTGTAGATAATTCTAACTATCCATATTTCTGAAGTGACAATATTATTTAAGTGACAGTCATTTATACCTCCCCAACCTAGTACCCCGTACGAAAGTTGAGACTGTATCAGAGAAAAATAAATGGTTTTCAAATGAGTTATGTCCAGTATTTTTCTCAAGTATTTGAAACGTATAAGAAAACCTCTTAATTTGTTAAAAATATGTTGTGCTCGTAAGTCCCATCTCAGGTGCCTATCAATAATTATTCCCAGGTACTTCATCGATTCCTCTTCTGGTATTATGGTTTCCTGATCAACAACAAGATCACCAATGTTTGGTGGGTTATTTGCGTATGAAGTCAACCGGAGCTGTTTTGTCTTTTCTATATTAAGGGTTAGTTCGTTGTATCTGAATCAATCTTTGATAAACATTGAGATCCAGTTCAACTTCATTTTAAAAGGTCTTCCAGTCTTCAGATTGATGAAATATTGCGGTGACATCAGCAAAACTGAGGACACATCCTTGTAGATCCATTGATAATAAGCTATTGATGTAAAGCGTGAATAGTAGTGGCCAAAAAACAGTTTCTTGTGGCACACAATATGTGATATTTCTCATCTCGCTGATGGTATCATCTATACTATTTTATTGTTGACGATTTGTTGAATAACTTTTCAGTAAGTTGTACACATTCCCTTTAATCCCGTATATTTGTAATTTTCTCAACAATTTTTAATGGCATACTGTGCCAAAGGCTTCATAATGGTCAATAAATACACATAGTGAAGTTTTTTTTGAATCAATTGCTTTATGTATCTTTGAAGTTAATGCGCAAATCGCATCGTCGGTTGACTTTCCTTCTCTAAAGCCATATTGACTCCCTGAAATACATCGTGTTTGTCTAGGAATTTTACAAGTCTCATCTTCAATATTTTTTCAAATATTTCATCAATATTCGAAATCAGCGAGATTGGACGATAATTTCCGAGTTCTTTTTATCGCCTTTTTTGGAAAAAGTTGGAAAAAGATATATTATATTTTTCACACCATTGATTTTCTCTTCGAATTTATTGGAAATATTGGTTTTTTTCGGCCAAAGGTTTTGTCAAGTCACAGAAATAATCGTTGAATTCATTTGATATATCTTTTATATCAGTAATGATTCCATTTTTTCTCTACCATATATTTCATCGACGCATTGCCATAGGTTCTTGAAAGTGATTTTATTTTTTTTTCTATCAAACCTCTGTAGTAATTAGTTTTTGATTTCTGTAGAGGTCTATTCAAGATACTTCAATATGTTATATATTCGTTACGGAGTATAATGTTATGTAGATTGAATTGTGACGTTTTATATAGTTAATTTTTGTTTTTGATAAATATAATCAGTCCAGCTGTAATCCATGGTTTTTTAGATTCGATCTTCTCTGCTACTTTCACTAGTTTTGTGTTATTTTATATATATTTGGAAAGAGTATCCATAAATAATTCGGTCATTTTGAACACATCTTCCTATATATACATAGAATTCCATGTTTTCAAATCAAGATCATGTTTGAGTTTCTGGTAATTTATATTTTTTTTTCAATTTGTTAATAGGCTTGGCCTCATCAATAGCCGAATGACGTTTATCAAGACTGAGCAGTACTGCAATTGAATAGTGATCCGCCACTGTATATTCGAAGACAAATGATTTGATATTATCTGATAAATTTTCGTTACGTCTAATATGGAAATGATCTAGGCATGTTCTGCCCACTGGTCCCTTGTGTTGATTAATGTAAGGGATAAAATCGAAATAGCTCATAATACTTTTGTATTCCTCGATATTATCTGTTTCCTGA
Organism: Leptinotarsa lineolata; assembly: GCA_015342045.1. NCBI lineage: Eukaryota > Metazoa > Arthropoda > Insecta > Coleoptera > Chrysomelidae > Leptinotarsa > Leptinotarsa lineolata. The sequence goes on from WOGR01007239.1 coordinate 11,779, forward strand.
AGAATATCGATATTCATGTCACCCATATGATCCTTTTCAATATTATTTTCAAGGTATTTGGCAAGTTCCGAATTGAACCGATCTGGACATGTGTTTGGTGATCTACACAAAATAGTTATGATGATCTCACTTTCAGATCCTAAAATATTTAGTTCAAAAGCTTTTTGACTTCCAATATCTACGAAAATGTAGTTTTCGGTGATATTCTTTTTTATGTAATCGATTATTCCATCATTTTTATTGTGGTCACCACTATTATATATTACATCATACCCTTCAATATTGAATACGCTGTAGGTTCCTGAAAGAGCTATTATTATATCGAAATCCTTCATGAACTGGTCCAGAAAAACTATGAATTCGTCGAAATTTTCTGAATGCTTCTGATGTTCATACAGCGGCGTAGCGTGCCTTGTGGCGGGGCACCGTATGAAAACTCATTTGGGAGCCCTCAGGAAAGGTGAAGATTTCCCAAAAAAAAATCATAAAATAAACAAGAAATATTTATTCATCATACATAATAGGCGTGTCTCCTTACCTTGAATTTAATAAAATACTGACTTAAATGTGAAAATATCCTTCATGATTTGTCAAAATCATTTGTTTTTATTAAAATCGAGTGTAAAATAACAAAGTTAGTTATAGCCTCACAAAGTTTACTTTTATTGGTTTTCTATCCCTTTCTGGAAAAACGGATTGTGACGTCACGATCACATATCCTCATACAAAACGAAAACAATTGAAAA
>WOGR01007240.1:0-12524 GCA_015342045.1 Leptinotarsa lineolata
ATGCACATCATTATTACATTCAGTGTATGTACATTCAAACATATGTCTTTGTTATAAAAAAAGCTTTAGGATGTTATGAAACTGTTTATTATTGCAAAATATGAATCGTACAATCAATCAATTTTTTACTGGTGTTATTCATTAGAATACTTCACTTCACTTTTACACCAGTGTCTTCATTGCAATTTTTTTTGATTGTGGAAAGTGAAAATCCCCAAACAGATCGATAAAAAAAGCAAAATTACTTTCAAACTTCCATAGAAACGTCAACTGAAGATTTTTGGGGCATAATGCCAATTGGAAGTACGAGTACACACTCAAATTCAAAGTTAGGATAAATAACAAATGATATGTGTTTCGTTCTTGGTGAACCTCATCAGCAATTGTGTAATCGAGCACAAAGATGGGCAACACATGGTTACAAGAATAAACCCAAATGCCCGGCATCACAAAAAAAATCCAGCCGCACATCTGTGGATTTATTTAGATCTTGTTATATAGTAAAATTAATAAAACTACCACGGAGCTATAGCTGAACCCAAGAGAAAGTTTTATTGGACATATAGGACATATATAGAACTCAGAAAAGCACACCATAAACACGTGTTCCTGGCTAGTTTGTATTTATCAATATGTCGTAACCAAATGGGCAACATTTGGATTGAGGAAGTCATGAACAGATGAAAATACAATACACATATGAAGGTTATAGATTGTCTTGATACAAATCCGAGAGACAGTTTCATAGAACATAGAATTCAAAAAGAGCAAACAATATACACGTGTACCGAGCTGAATGTCCTCGTCAGTATGGTGTAGCCAAGTGTAGAAATGGCAACACTTGGTAGCAAGAATAGTACAAATATTATGTTCACAAGAAAACTACTAACTGAAGTATTTTGATATAAATCCACGAGAAATTTTTCTTGAACACTTAGAGGAAGCAAACTATAGGTACGTATTTCGAGCCAGTGAGTCCTAATTGGTATGTTGTACGCGAATGCAAAAATGGGCAACACTTTTTGGACAAGAAGGAGTACAAATATGTGTATAATTTTTTGGTTCCGGGTGTCTTATTGGTTCCGGATTATACGAAGACCAATAAAAAGATTATTCTGACTAACACAGCTATATTCTTCAGTAGTAATAATAGAAAAGCATGTTTCTACCAAAGTTACGATATGTTGATGTCAAGATAATTTTGTAAGTACAAGAATTCGAAGAAAATTACGGTACTTCAATGTCTTTAATCGGTGATCAATAGTTACAATTGATGTTATCCGACGATGTTTCTTCATCAGATAGGAAATGAAAATAATTCCTGATGAATATATTCATAAATCAATCTTACTCAAAGAGAAAATCCATACCTACATATTTCTCATACATCATTTTAGTTGAATTATCTAATAGGAAGGAATGGCGTCTACATATTGCTCAAGATTTGTTTCACTTCACTTACGAGCTAGTAAACAATTCCTTAAAGAACTAATTTAAGAGATAAAATCCTTTGAAACGAAACATTTCAGCTTTGGACTGGAATTAATGAAGTATGTTAAAAATTGAAATAGACAAACATACATAATATCTAAAGAAAAATATTTTCTCGAACGAAATAATCAACATCCGACTGATCAGATCATGAAAAAATCAATTCGGGAGTTTCGTTCGGTAGCATATTCAACATTTCTGTTTCGACGCTTACTTGCTCTAGAAATAATTATCAGGTACACGTGTTAACACAGCGTGCAGTGCCCTTTTGAATCAGTTGACTGCTATTATATCGCAAGAGGAAGCATTCGGAAGCGAGGGAGCGAGCAGGACAATTTTCAAGGCATACTTTAATTGTTGCCTGCTTCCTTTAGAAAGTTACCAAGTGAAAGGAAAGATGCGAGACTTTATGGAAGTTGCTGGGATAATTCGGAACAAGGAACAGGACCAATTTGAATGTATAATTTGTTAGGTATAGTCTTGGGCAGATTTTGGTAGGGTGAACGAAGGAAAGAGATTTTAATGATTTCCTGATAGAGCAACTCAACTTTAACTTTAAGGTCGCAGTTTCTAAGAAGTCAATCAAGACATAGCAATACCTACTGATGAGTAAAAATGTTTAATTAATTTTCTACAAAATACTAATATACCCCTAGAACATCTATTTCTAAATATATGTTTCTATTAGGGTTGAAGAGATCCCAATGTTTTTTCAACTAGTATCAATTATTTTCAACAATAAAGTATGCATAAGAACGAAAAATTCCGAAATGTATTATCAAAAAATGACTTAAAAATTGTAACTACGTTCATAATCAAAGTTCATTCAATATTTACCTACATTTCTTATTGTATTTGACTTTTTGGTAATCAGTGATTTCTAGGAAAATATATTCCAAAACTTGTGAAAGAACACTACGGATACTCATTCTTTCATGACTTTGATAAGTGATTTCGATCGTTTGTAAAGGTTGTTTCTGACTCTGACATTTTTCATAACATATTTTATTTTTATGAAATTGCACATTACTAGAAACATGATGGAAATTTTCCTCCATCTCTATGAATGCCCTGATTGTTGAAATGACATTTGAAAATCACTCAATCCACTACTATTATAAAGATAATAAACTGACGACAATTATAAAATTTATATTCAGATACGTACATAGTTGATAGGCAGATGAAATGATCAACATAAACTAGATATCTTCTTTCAAAGTGAACTTTCAATATTGTTTAAAACTTGAAATGAAAGTTATGTTTTTTTTCGATGTGGAAAAGAATATTATTGATAATGAAGTGTATTTAAATATTTTTTGGCGTCAATTCACTTTCTCTATTCAGGAACTGTCTGTACACTGATACAAAATGCTACGAATCCACCATTTATTCTAATTTCACATATAATGACGGTAGGCTAATATTGATCTCTCTGTAACTCTTACTTGTCTCTTTTGTAAAAATACGTAGGTTATTGATGCTGCAATTCCAGAATAATGCCGTATATTCATAGTTTTTATTTATGTTGAGATAAAAAACACAAGCTTTCTAAAAAAATTTTGCATTCTTAACTTTGAACTCATATAAATCTCCACCATAAATAATATTTATTTCTGATTGTTTCATTATAAATGCTATTTATTTCTTTCAATGTCTCTTAGTAGAGTAACAATATTATTAAATCATATTTCCGCACAACAAACTACCTTCAAAATTTGGGAACGCATCAAAATGTCATATCGTGAGTAAAAACGTCAGAGGGTCTAAACTGAGGAGGCACAGTATGGAAAAATCGAAAACTATGAAAGATACAAACCCGATTGAATTAAGAAAATTTTTGAAGTTACGATTCGTTTCGTAGATACTCGAAAAGAACCAAAATTCGATAATTTCGTTTTAATTTTAATCTAACGTTATTTAGAATGAAATTCAAAAATAACAAAAACTATCTCATTGCTTCTTTTCAAGCTGTACAAGATGACGCTTATAAATTTTTAGCCAATGTGTCGTTTCTGAGAAATTATCATAATAATTGAATTTTTGACTGGACCGGAAAAAAGATTCGAAACTTCACTGATATCACTTCACTTTTTATCTTTGGGAAAGAAAGTTTTTGACTTTCTTTTCAAACATTCGCGATGGAATCGAATCAGATATCATTCACAGGATTCCTACACAATATAAATAATGAAAGACGTAAAATTTCACTTACATGGAACACTGTCATCCTCACTGCTAGACATCCGATGTTTCGCCGTAAGACACTTGTCTTATCGGCTCTTCAGGAGCAAATACGGATAACATTATAAGAAGAAAAATTCCCACGTTTTTTGTATCAAGACGGAGAAGTAGAAAGCCAAAACTTTCTTTCCCTAAAATTAATCTCTCCTAGAAGTACCCTTTCAATTCAAACATTATATCTCTTACGGTTTCAAGCGATCTCTCTTGATCGTGGAAACATTTTGTGGTAAAGTTCCAGTTTAGGTTTGTATCCAAATAAACAACTATTTCAATACTCCACAACTGATTTTACGAAAAATTCTTCATATACCACAAAAAACATCTGTTTTAGTAGAAGTATCTATTTCAAAAGTGTCAGAAAAGCAATATTATAGGAGAGGAGGTCTCAAGTTAGAACAAACTGTAGCTATTATACTAATTACTTCTATAAACAATATTTCAAAAATTCTGCCAAATCAAGTACCAGTTTGCGTCAGCTCACTAAGTAACCACAGTCCAAATTACCTCTAATTGAAAAACTTATTCCCTAAGATTTAATCATTGAAACTTTTTCACTCGAACGCCTTCAATATATTGTCAGTGGTTCGAATAAAACATGCCTAGAAAGTCTAGCTACGGTGTCTGTGCAGCATTTAACAACCATCTAATTTACCTGAAGTACAACTTTCGAGTCGTTCCCGAACTTTCTGAATTACTTTATTAAGTTTTTCCCTAGCAAACACCTGGGATCTCTCCGGGCGTTTTCCAAAAGCGACCGGCAATTTAAAGAGTTCTGTGTTACTGCTTCCTTTATTGAAAGGCTAATTTATGGTAACTGTCTCGGTGAGAGTAAAAAATTGAATCACGGAATAATTAGCACACTATCAAGAATGCTCCAAGCGGTTTGCCATTTATTATATTCTTGGAGAATTTTCAAAAGCAGCCGGTAATTGGTGCGGTGGTAGTGTGCCAACTCACGATCGGACTTCTGAGGGTTGTCGTTGGTAAGGGAGCGACGGCTGGTTAACGGAAAAAACAGATTATCTGGAGAATAATGATTTCTCTGCCTTCTGAAGAAGAAGAAGATCATATTTATTGAAATAGTTAACCCTAATTTACAACACTATATAAAACATTACTAACATTATAGAAATTGAAAATAATTTAAAAGAAACTGAAGATGTAGATAAAGTTCAAAATTGAAAATAAAAATTTCTATTTTGGAAAATAACGACATATTCTCTTAAAAATACATTGCAATATAGGTGGAGCTCCAATACAATGATAAATAAAAGAAAACAACATACAAATACTATAATTATTGATATTATTCTACCAAGTATTATTCTATCTAGCATTATGGATGGATTTCAATAACTGTTTTTTAAAAATTCTTAATGATGGACTAGATTTAATCACATTTGTTAATCTATTTTATGCATCAAACCCTTTGAAATATAAAGAATTCATGGCACTTCTCCTGCATAAATGCAAATTAGTATTTCTTGTGGCATATTTGTTCCCTTTCAAACTTTAAACTGATAAATTCATAAAAATATGATGGTGATAAAAATATGATGGTGATAAGTTATTCAGACATCATATATAAATGTCATAGTTAAGTAATACAACCGTAAAGAAACTGGTAGCCACCGCAAAGTTTGTAACATGATTTCGATTTCAGTGAATCCATTCACTGGAACCTCTGGTGTGAAATAGATATAAAGAAAACACTTTTTCCACAACAGCATCAAAAACTGTCTCTCGAAGCGCGTTTCGATAACCAAGCTAGCATCATGATTCTTCTGATTATGCTAACTTGATTAGCGAAACGCGCATCGGAAGACAAGGTTGGGGATTTATACAGAAAAAGTGTATCCTGTGGACCAACCGGTGTGGAAATGTTTGCTACAAGACAAAATACAATTATTGATTGTGGGGGGGGGGGAGGTTGGTGTTTGAGCCTCAGTGGTGTTTGTCTTTTTGTAAGGCACTCATCTAAAAAATGCTGAGATAGAGCTCAAACATACACCCAAGTGTGCGGAGTTGGGTCATTATGTGCACCAACAATTTCAACAAACACATCCACGCTGCTTCCAGACTGCCGATGCGGGCTGGGGTGGGCTCACTTACACCTGTTAGTCGTCCCTCTTGGGCAATGCTATAGTCTATAGGGTCCGCACATTCCATCTACCCCTGAACTGTAGTAGCAAAGTATGTTGGGCGAAAGCGAGTCATATGCGCTATAACCTAATAAACAGCTAGGGGAGACAACCCTGACACAAAAACTAGCGTCGAGTCTGAAAAGGCTGCCCCATTCCGTCATCTCATGGTCATGTCTCATAGAAACGGGGGCCTGAGCTTTGCCACTTGGGCTGCGAAGGTACCTTCACCCTCTATAAAAATCTTTTTATTTTACGGTGCGGCACGTGCTTAAAGGACTACTTGGCTGAAAGGCGGTTCCAGTCATTAGCGTCCAAACTCGACGTAACAGGCGAACATCGTTTTATATAGCCATCTTCTGAGAATAGGCGTCATCCCAGTTGTGACCGAAAATTGTTCTTACTCGTGGGAAAAAAAACAAAAACAAAATGAACAATTATAACCCTGAAAGCGAAAGTGAAGTAGCACAAAAACTATGACTCAACAACTTTTCCACAAAAAAATATTCGAAAGTCGCTCAAGATCAAGTTCCTTTAGCAGAACAACTAGTCAAAGAAACACTGAACTGGCAGATAAAACAGCTACAGAATCTGAAGAACAACTGTTCACAGAAGTGCATTACGGCAAACGTCAAAGATCCAGCCCAGACATAGTAATGCGCAACCAAAAACAGGTAAAACTGAATTACTGACCTGCAACACCAACAGTACCAATATCCAATAGCTTTCAAGGGCTCGACGATTCAGAACAAGCAGATAAACCTGAAATACAAACACTGAAGTCCACAAGACCTCCTCCACTATTCATTGATGGAGGCAGGAATATACAACCTTCAACTGGAACTACTAGATGACGTAGCAGAAGGAGAATATGAAATCAAGCTATTATGAGACGACAGAGTTAAAATACAATCGAAATCAGCCGAATCATTCTCCATCATTCATAAAGAACTGAAGGATAGAGATACAGAATTCTATAGTTAGCAGCCAAAACAAGAGCGCAGTTTCAGAGTTGTGCTAAAAAATTTACACCCATCTACAGACAAAGAGGATATAAAAATACTATTGAGAAGCTTCACCATAAAGTAATGAATGTCTGGATCATCCAAAATTCAAGAACTAAACAGGCGTTATCAATGTGGAATATCGAACTAGAGCCTCGTGAAAATAATAAAGACATATATAGCGTTAAATATCTACGACACTGTCGCATATCATTCGAAGCACCCAGACCAAGGCGAGTAATCCCTCAATGCACTAATTGTCAAGATTATAACCGCACACAAACGTTCTCCAATAGAAATCCCAGATGCGTCAAATATGCACGTTCGCATCACACTTCAGCTTGCGAACGGAAAGACATATCAAAAGAGGTTAAATGTGTCCTGTGCGAGGGAAAAACCAACCAGCTAACTATAAAGGCTGCACAGTCTACAAAGAGCTGATGAAAGTCCGATATCCCTTTCCATTCACCAGAGTCAGAAAAACCCTGGATACACTAGAAAGGAACAAGAACCTACAAACAAATCAACAACTTATGGAAAAGCGTGTGCCCAAGTCATAAAAGAAGTCCCTGAACAACCTAAATCACAAACAAATGAACTCAAAACCATTATGGAAACACTCGATGCGCTGACGAAACAAATGTTAATTATGACCGGAACGCTTACCGATTTAATTTAAAAAATTCCATCACAGCAATGGCTTGTCGAACCTCTCGGAAGAGTTGAAAATATTCGTTGAAATACGCCACATAGATGTTTCATAATCTCAGAAACCCACTTCACATCCAAAAGCCATTTTGGACTACCAGGATACCACATGTAGCATACTGACCACCAAGACAATAAAGCATATGAAGGATCGGCCGTTCTTATCAGGTCAAACATCAAGCACCATGTACTACAACAATACTGCAAAAACTACATCCAGGCAACAAACATCGTGATAACAGGCTGGATTAGTCAAATCACAATATCGATCCTCTACTGTCCACCTAGATTTACTATCAAGGAAATTGAGTTCAGTAACTTCTTCCAATCACTTGGAGGCATGTTTGTTGGAGATGGTGATTTTAATGCCAAACATTCGTTTTGGGGTTCCAGGCTTGTCCTATCCAGAGGACTAGAACTCCTCAAATGCATACCAAAAAGAAATATGAACGTAGTATCGACTGGTCAACCTCGTCTGGCCAACAAACGAAACAGATTTTATAGATTTTGTGTCAGCAAAGGATTCGCAACATCATATTGTGCCAGAGCTGCTGGGACCTTTCCTCAGATCACTCTACAATTATAGTAGCACTACACCCCGAAGAATGCATCAGAAAATGCGTACTGCATAACAACAGAACTAACTGGTCCCTGTTTCGTGAACTAACAGACAAAGCATTCCGAGAATGCTTTGTCTGTGTCGAAAGACAAAGCATTTTCGAAATAACAAAAGCAGTGCTATATTTCAACAAAAGTGCGCAAAAGGCAGCTGGGTCATTGATCTCACTACTATCATCTATAAACCTGGACACACACACGTAACGAAACATATTCGATGAAATAATCAGAAAAAAGGGAATACGGAAACGCTGGCAAACAACCAGAGACCCTGTTGCGAAAAAACAACACAATCACGCTAAAGTGCACTCTAGAGAAAGATCGTAATGACGGATTTCATAATTATCTCTGGTCTGGATGCTACTGCTTCCTCGGATTATTCTTTATGGAAAGACACCAAAAGACTTCTCCTATAAGAGAATCTGATGGTACCTGTGCACGGACAGACCAAGAGAAAGCCGGATCCTTCGCAGAACATCTCTCAAACGTCTTCACTCTTCACCCATATGATGGGTTCACCAGAAGATTCAGCAGAAATTACTAAACACTTAAATAGTCCAGAAGATATGCAGGAGAAGACTCTTATATTTACAAAAACAGAAGTTGCCCGAATTATAAAGAAATCGGACCTAAAAAAAAAAGGCTCCAGAATACGATTATCCTCCATACCTGAACCTATAAAGAGCGCATCGAACGACACCCAAATACTCTGACCCGGCCACTTACGGCAAACCACAACAAAGCGCGACGTTAAAAGCATAAAATACCTCAAGATTTGATACAATCACAGTAAACATAGCTACTGTTTTAACAATGAGGATATGACGCAGGTCACATACGGAGCACTCCAGCGATAGCAGCAACCAACATACTGCTGAATGTCCGATAAAGGAGACAGATTGTAGTAAATAAAGAAATCAAAATAAAAGATCATCGATTGTATAAAGAAGTGTATACACTAACTACAAATATCAATAAAATCAATAATTACGGTATATTCAACTACTTACCCAGTACCCCGTCAACTCCACTGTCAGCGAGGAATTTTGCATATTTTGGAATTACATCTACATCAACGGTCCTGAAGAATAGTGCAAGAATATACAAATTAGATAACATATTTGTTCAAATTAGACACATCCCGGATCCATCACTATCAACAATCAGTAAACTGTAATTGACAAATTTTTCGGAATTTCCATTCATGACATTTTCAAAATCTATTACCAAATGATGAGGTTCTGTTAAAAATAATTTTCACACGCCAGAGCAAAAATACTGACTCTACGTGCATTTCGTTGACCATGTTAACATCGTCACTAGTTCTTATGATACCTGAAATTAACCAGTTTTTCCCTGTTTTTAGGCAAGAGAGTAGATCAAGGAGTTTTAAGAATGGAACCCTTGTCGCTGTTCATACATCTCATGTTCGTGAGATCTACGAACAGCGGCAAAGCCAGTTGTTTACTCTTTCACATTAGAATTACAGTTAGAAAGTAGGCAAATATTGGCTACCATAACATACAGCCATTAACATAATACTAGGAATTAACTTGATGTGCGCCATTATGTAAGGTGATGGTTCATCCAGATGTATATAAGAGCTCTAACATAGCCGTAAGATTCAATTTAGGTCATCTTCGATAATGCTAATTAGTTAGCGAAAACTGTGTCTAGAATAATTACTTTTATTCTGTTTTGAGGAAATTATTTTCCATAAATTCATTTCACGCCAGTGCTTCCAATCTTTACATATGGAGATGCTGATTTTTGCGTCCAAGTGCCAAATGTCATCTCCTATTGCATTTATGATAACTTCAGTTCAATAATTCGCTTGCTGAATTATTTATTGTTTCACTAACACTTGATAACAGTTTGTCAGGAAGAAGTTGGTTTTCTGCTTACCAAATGGTTCTTACTAGCTCGTGTTGGAAGAAACTGTTTCGAATTTAATCTGACGAACACCACCAATAAGCTAATTTCATCACATTTTCAGAATGCACTACGGCATCAGAATCATCTTCTTCGAATAATCAGCACATGATGTACAACTCATTATATACCATTTTAATATTTATTCCTGCTCCGAAATTATAAATAGATGCTAAGATTCTTTTTTTGCCTTCTATTCACCCATCACCCTGTAAAGGGAGAAATTTGAACACCCTTAACGGATGAGGTAGTAGCCATGGGGTTGAGATTCCTTATAAATGACATCTCATTCAAAAGTATGTATGAATACACTCAGTGTCACTAACGGAAACTTCAAGATACCGAGCGCCCTCTCATTGTAAATAGAAAGCCTTGTCAAGGTAATTGCCGTGACAAGACTGCCGTAATTGATCTTCTTTTCCTAGCTACTCGTAGGACCCCTTATGAACCGTGAAGTAACCAAAAAATTCGAACCTGAGTCTACAGAGGAGATATCAACCGACCTCCCTGTATAAAAGGATCAGAAGAAAGAGCTTCCCAGTTCTCCGGCTTCTGAGCTGAGAAGCCGGTGATGGAGGTTGATCGTACGACCCAAATTGTCTTCCCTGTATCATCGGATCAAGAGCAGGAGCTTTTGAGTTCTTCAACTTTTGGACAAACATAGGAGACTAGGTGATGCAGCCAGGAAGCGACTAATCGTTTCCTCGAGATCAGGATATTTTATGAATAAGCCTTTTATCAAATGCTTGAGTAGTAGAAGTAGAACATGCATCGGGAAAGAGAACAATATCTCCCTGACCAAGTTCTGCGAATGCTTACGCTCAAACGATGATTCACCTAAACCAAAGGTGAAATAGATCTGAATGGCTGAAAATAAGTACCGTCAGAAATAGCTCATTATCATCAGCATCATCGAAGTGGGAGTTTTGCACCTTGAACATCCGACAACCTCGATAAGTTACCATTCCGGAGCTGCACTTTCCGGCGTGGATGGTTACAGGCTACCTGAGAGGATCAGAAGAGCGTTTCCCGGCCGGTGGATAAGGTTAGTACCCCGCAACCATGGAAGAGTGTCTCCCTGAAATGCGTCACAGGAAACCTAGTTCCCGAGCCATATATTTGTGTTGCTCATCTATCTAACGAAGGTAGTCGCAGATTGACTGTCGATCAGGACCTCACTAGATTGAGAATAATATACCATGGTCTGAAACCCTGGTAGCAGAGCACGTACTCTATGCCTGCAAGTTTACAGCGTTTGGCAGATTTCCTACCCTTGCAGTTTACCTGAAGGATCACTCGACACATAAAAATTGGCTTCATAAAAAAGTTGGACTTATTTGGTCGACTTGGATTAATTGTGAACCACGATAAATCCTCGCGAATTGCATTGGAGGGCCAAATAGTCCCACTCACCTTAGACCTACCTACTCATTTTCAGGAGAGATTAGTTTTTGGGGAAGAAAAACTTCTTTGGTTTTTTATTTTTCTATCATTAAACAAAAATTGTGGAAGACCTCCAAGGACAGGAAGGAAGAAAACAACTATAATGAAAATTACACAGGTCAACGACGAAAAAACTTCTTTACTCAAAATACCTGTTTTTTAGGGTGCTAAATCCAAATATGACACTTACTAAGCCGTATCATTTTTTCATATTTGCACATCAATATATTGAATTTTTTTATTTATTACAGAATTCAACAGCTTTTATACACAGTATTATTACACAAAAGTAACACTTATGCATCTATACCTGTTGGTCATTCTGTACATATGAAAGAGACCTATGAAAACCTAGCCGAATAGGCTCATGGTTGGATGATATGTGGTGACTTGAAAGTAATATGCATGCTTCTTGGTCAGCAAGATAGTTTTACCAAATTTCCATTTTTTTGTGTGAAGGGGACAGTAGAGCAAGGGATGAACATTGGTGCAGAAAGAACTGGCCTGTGAGGGAGTCTTTAAAACCCGGCGAGAAGAATATTCTCCGCAAAAACCTTGTAGATCCTAGAAACATTCTCTTACCACCCTACATATAAAGTTAGGCCTCATGAAACAGTTTGTAAAGGCATTGCCTAAAGATAGACCTTGTTTGAAATATCTCTGTCAGAAATTTCCATACCTTTCAGAGGCAAAACTTAAAGAAAGCGTCTTTGTAGGACCCGACATTCGAAAAATGATGTTCGACGTAAACTTTTAACCCACAATGACCATACATGAGAAAGAAGCGTGTATCATTCAAGCAAGTTGTTACAAAATTCTTAGGAAATGCAAAAGACCCAGAATATCGTACCATTGTAGCTAACATGTTGAAGAATTTCAAGAAACTAGGATGTTTGATGAGCCTGAAAGTCCACTTCTTGAACAGTCATCTTGATTACTTCCC
>WOGR01007241.1:0-12524 GCA_015342045.1 Leptinotarsa lineolata
TTATTTTGTAAATATGTTTTTGACGAGAATTCGGTGTGATTATTTGTGTTTTCATTGTATTTCAGAGTTTTATACTCGGAAATCAACTACCTTAAATTTCGAAATTTTTCATAATTGCCCATGGTGGAAAAATTCAGTTGAGATAACTTTTTCATAGGGTGATCAATTGCTATGATTGTAAGAATAAGTAACTGAAAAACTACCACTGAAAAATAATATGCCGACGCCTATATCGAGGCGGGATTTCCTTCTCTGTGCTGTTCCAATTGGTATTGGAAATACTATACATACATTTATCCATCCTCACGAACTTTCGCATATATATTAGTATAGATAGATATTCAATATAGTCGTTGAAATAACGGTTCTATGTTAATTTTGACATTCTTTATAAAATATTTTTTCATACCTCCCTACAAATATTGCCTATTGTAATAGTAAGTTATTGATCCCAAATGACCTGATATTATTTGATTTTGAATATCTTAATAAATTAACTGCATTATTAAAACTCCTAGCTAAGAAAGATTTTGAAAAAATCAAAATTACCCGGTTTTACAAAAAATAACCAACAAACAATGCTAACGTAATCCCGGAATAGATGTTATTGCAAGAAATTTGTATCTAGAACAATCTATCAGATCTAGGCTAAATCTAAAAACGTATCGATCTAATTACTTCTGCCGATGGTTCATTAGTCGAGTTGTCTGCAAATTATCATACAAAAATAACTTTTCAGCTTCGGTCGTCATAAATACTTGCTCATTTCCGCTAGAAGAAAACGGAAAATAACAGACCAGAGCGCAGCAACTTCATTAATAAATCCTGAATGCACAACGGAATAATACATTTCGCTCTCATAAAGTATAATAACAAGGAAGCCGTAAGTTGTTTTTCGTTCGGTAACTGTAAAGGAATACCAAGTCTTCTGAGAGTTCCGAAATTATGTTCTTAAATGGCCTCACAGCATAATTGGAATGAATTAAATTTTTTACGAGCAGACTTGCTCATTGCCATTAAAATGCAAACACCTTAAATGGTAGCCGCTGCGTAAGGAATTAATCTGAAGTTTAGTTGCATTATGCTGCCAGTTAGGAAATTCTTATGTTCACATTCGTTTACTTTGTTGAAAGACACATTAGTTAAGTTAGAAGTTTTCACTAGCTTCTATGAGAAATAAATTGTTCAAAGTCACTTATGTAATGTTAACTATTAAATGTAGATTTTTCTGTGACATGAATTTGAATTGACCATATTCGATAAGTATTAAATGGTGGGCTAGGTTTTATATTTCATTGTTGGCAGCACTGTATTTGTATCAATTATTTCAACTCAATTAGTCCCAGTTATATTCCACATGGAATTATTCCGTTCAGTTTAAAATTGACCATATTCGATATGAATTTAGTGATAGCCGGTTTTTATATTTTGATGAAGTATTTGTCAATGAAATGGTTCAAATAAATGTCAAAAGTTTAAACTATTTTGACTATTTGGCTTATCACATTGACATTTATAACGGAAATCATGATTACCAGCAATGATCCTTATCAAATATGGTCAATTAATAGTTCAAAGTTTACCAATTATTAAAAAAATTGAGGGAACAAATGAAATAAATTGTCTTCTAAGTCTACGCTTGAATGATACGAGTAGTAATTAGAAGTGATCAAAAAACCATTTTGAGGAGTAGCATTCCTTCAAAAATTTTCTAGTAGTGATTATTTTTTTGAGCAAAACCTGACCAACTATAAAAAATATCCAAAAAGTGCTAAGAGATTGAGTTGATCAACTAGTGCTTCCACTTGAAACCCAGGGTTACACAATGTACCTATTTTAAGTAGTTGTTTCGGATAGATTTTTAATGAAGAACTAGACAATAAACAGGTTTTTCCAAAATACAGATACATACGATAAAAATGTCACTGGGTGGACGTTAGATGCTTCTCTATTCGAGAAAAAGATCTCAAAGAAAAGTTGTAGTGAGTAAAGAAAGTTATGTTTCGAAAGAAATCATCAGTATACAGATGAACTTCTATCTTTTTCCTGTTTTTTGAAAATATTTTTCTTTGAAAATCTGTTTTGCAACTTTTTGAACGACCAATTCGAATATGACAAGACGTTATTATATGTCTGAAAGTAAGGTAAAATAGATATTGAGGGTGCCTCAAGTGACCTTCAACCTAATAGCATCATTTTGAAGAATCATAGTTTCTGTTGTGTTAATGAGCATTGAGTAGATCCAGCCCGTTGTGGTTGATTCTATGCCCTTTCCACCATAGATTTATTAATTCAGAGTTGGGTATTACTGTAGGATCGGGAGATTTTCTCTATAAGGTTATTGTAATGGTGAATCCATCAATTTTTCAGTTTCTAATAGCATCATTTTGGAGAGTCGTAGTTGCTGTTGTGTTTATGAGCATGGCGTAGATCCAGCCAGTTATGGTTGATTCTATCCCTTTTTCATTATAGATTCATTAATTTAGGTTTGAGTATTATTGTAGGATCGGGAGGTTTTCTCTAAAATATTATAGTAATGGTAAATCCATCAATTTGCCAGCTCCTAATGGCAATATTTTGAAGAGTCGTATTTGCTGTTGTGTTTATGAGCATCGCGTAGATACAGCCAGTTATGGTTGATTCTATGCTTTTTTCGCTATAGATTCATAAATTTAGGGTTGGGTATTATTGTGATATCGGGAGATTTCCTCTAAATGATTATGGTAATGGTAAATCCATCAAGTTGCCAGTTTGAGGAGCATAATATAGGCTGTTCAGAAGAATGCTTATACAAAGACCCGCCTAATGTGCCATCTAGTATCCTCTTGAGTACTTTTAGTAGGAAAGAAGTTAGGCTAATTGGTCGTATCGGTTTGGAATATAGTTTTTTGGGACACTCGTAGATTCAAATGAGATGCAAGGGTATTTTTACCTAATCTTGAGCATATCATTATATATCTACAAAACAACCTGATGGTCGTTCCAGCGGTCAGCTCTCCAGAGAATATCTTTTTTGGAGCCTTGTGCTACCAATTACTAATAAGACGTACATTTATAATACCTATAGAGCTAGCGGTAGACCATCTACAGATGTAGAGTTTGGAACAGGTTCAATCTGATTGATACGATGAAATGAAACGACCCCGTGAAGAAGTTATATGTAACGTCAATATTCCGATGTCGTAACATATTGATTAGACATACGCTCTTCATTACTTTTAAAACATAGATTTCTGCTGATACTCGAATATAGTATCATGCAGTCAAAAGACAAAAGATTGTTGGTCAGTTACAGTGTACTCGTATATTGCTTGAATAAAAAATCCAGAATTCAATGTGCTTTATTATATCTGTTTGAGAAAATATGTTTACCTATTAAACATCTGTCGCCACCCTATGAATGACAACCCTCAAAAGCTATATTAACGAGGTCTTACCTTTTAACGTGCGATGCCTAACATGGTAATTGTCAAAAAATATTTAGCTTCAATAGATCAACAAATATGAAGTTGTCTGTTTTTTGAAGTCAGTAAAACGTCAAATAATAGTCGTTCAAAATTTTTACATAGATAATAATTTTCTTCATACATAGAATATAATTTCTACAGGAAGACGGGGAATTTTTTTTTGGTTCCTTGTAGAGTCGGACTATTACAGTATGTTACAATTGCATGATGGTGAATCACTTCTGCTGTATAATTCCTACCTGTTGGAATTACGAACCTGAATCAATTATTTCGTTGAATCCACTGATGCGTGTTGATAAAAATCAACTCGAAACCATAGCAATAATAAATCAGGATCACCGTTCCAGCTTAATGATTGTAAATAATGGTATTATCCATTACACGCACTGACCGAAATGATAACCCGTTTCACATTGTGCGGTAATAACAATATCATTAATTTTGCGTTTTTAAACAACTTGAATTTATGAATTGATGTCACGACCCCGATTGGGATGAATGATGTGATAGATTGATTTCTGGTACATAACAAACTACATTTCATATAGGAACAGATTTCACGAACTGCTCAGCTCATTTATTGGAATAGATTTGATTGGTGCTGGTGCAAAGTATGTTCTGTAATTGGTGAGGACCTTATGTCAGTGTCAAATTTTCACTTCCTTTTGCTCCTCGTACTCGTCACTCGGCACGTTTGAGATATTTTTGCAAAATATTTGAACAAAATATTTATGTGTTGTGCACAAATGGTTGCTTATTGTGATGTTCATTTTCTTGTCCACTCAGGGTGGTGTTTTATTAAAGTTTCTGTATTTTAAGATTACAGGATCTTCTTGTAAATACTTGACAAGTATCGCATTGATGATAGCGTAGAAGCCGAAAGCGCTTTGCTATTTACAAATATTTTTTTATACGAAATATGATTCCTTTACTGATTTAGTTTTTGGTACATTATCTACATTATTGTTATAATTTTTTTTTCAATAAAACCGTTTAACATAAGAAATGTTTTTTACTTATTTTATTCATTAGCAGGCCATTTCAGAAATAGCATTATTGTTACTTCTTATCTATGATTTCACCCGATGGAAATTTCGTTTGAATCAATATTTTTCTTCACTAGAAAAGGGAAATTCGTGATTTTATCATATTATTTGCACTACAAATAAAGAAATCATTGGTATTCTTGTCATTTTCTCGTCAAAGAACCATAGTAAATAATGATACGCCGCACTTTTTAACGAAAATATGACTGAAAGTAATCTTTCTCGTCTATAAATAATAATACCTTTCTTCAGTTCAACATATAAATTAACATATTCAAATATCTATCCATATTAAATATTGCTGAGTATGGAAAACACCAAGGACTGTTCCAAAATGAACCCAATTTTTTGTATCTAAATTTGTATTTTAGATATTGAAATATGACAAAAAGTAATCTTTCTCGTCTATTAATGTAAATACCGTCGTTGCTGTTGTGTTGAGTATAGAAAATGCCACGTAGATTTTTCAAACTTTATTTCAAAATTATGCTACTGATATTTGAAATTCAACCACTCTATACGTTTTTTGCAAGTTTTATTCAAACGTTTTTTTTTTCCAGGTAAGTATCCAGTTTTACCTAACCATTCTAAATCCCAGTCACAAACTTTGGTAAGTGATTTTAAAACAAAAAATCGCATGATTTGTTCGTTATGCTGTTCTAAATGCTTTGAGAGATTGGAAACTTTGTCGTGAAACAAAACATTCCCTTTTTTTCGGTTACATCACCATAATGTTACTTCCCTGTCTTTTATTTCATTATTTTTTCTTGTTACATCAACATAACGATACTTCCTTGTCTGAACTGATCTTGACTTGAGTTAGTCCTTTCTTCACTGCCGTCGAAGATATTAACAGATTGTGAAGAAACAGATACAATGTGAAATGACCAAAAAATACATAGAGACAATTTTTTTAATCAAAGTCGAGAAAGTCAAATATATGATGGAATTTCATAAATTCAAATTGAAGGTGTAATATTTTTTCCCCAAAATTTCATAAATTCATTATCAAGCTGAAGAAGAAAATTACAAAATTTTCTGTTGAAACTACTTCAAAAGATTCTAACAAGAATTGTGTTCCAAAACGGGATCTGGTAATTATTTCTTGTTTAGTTCAGTATGCTTGGTTGGTAAATTGTTCGGGTTCAATTTGTAAAATACTTTCTTGATTTTTCTCTGGAAACAAATATATTTTACCATATGACCTCAACTATGAATTACTTGAAATTATTTTGTTATGGTGAGCGAGGTGGGCTTTGGTATTTCTTTTTATTGTGTTTTACTTATGCTCACTTAACCCGATTTCCAAATGATAAACACAGTTTGGTTCTAAGTAACAATGGACCATGGAGCATACAGATTGCTGAGTTGTGGCTTCTAGATTGCCACCTATCAGTAGTCCACCTGATTTCTCTTTTTGGTGGATTTTTTTGTTTTTGGTCGGACATTTCTCTCATTTGATTAGTCATTGTGTTGGAGATTTCTCTAGTCGCACGATATCAGTTCATTTCAATATTCATTTTTCACTGAGAATTTTATACACGAGTATAACCTCAATTTGGTCGAGGTATTGAGTTGCGTGCCTTCATCATACATCGTCATCGTAGGAATCATTAACGTTTCTCAACCAGATGTAGGGATTTTTGTGAGCTTCTCCAATATTGCAAATCATACGTATTTTCAGCCGCACATTTATTTTCATCGATCCTTCTGGTTGACTTTTTAGTTTCAAATTACCATATATGTTAAGTTAGGTTAGGTCAGAAGTGAGTGGGTCTATTTGACCCTCCATCGCAACCCACAAGGGTTAGCATATAAGTTTAGACGATAAAAGTTCTGTCCTAATCTTCAGTGGGAAACAGTATGCTTCAAAAATTTAAAAAATATATCCACGGTGTCATTTCATTCCTGTTTTGAGAAAAAAAATATCCTACAAATTCTCCTCCGATGCCATCAAGGACGGGTTTACAATTCATTAACAGTTTAATAAAATAAAACCCAGCGATGTCGCGTAGAGTCTTGGAAAGCAATTTAATCCCAAGCAGTAAAACAGCAATCTGTTTGGGAATATTAAAGTCGAAGAAAATTTATCACTCGGCTATAAATTCTTCATTGAGTAACCAACCTCATTATCACGAGATATTTGACGTACAGTCCACATGATCATTTTGGCTTTACGTCCCTATACGGTGTTAAATAACCATTAAACGCATACTTTCGTGTGGTGGGCTGTTTCAAATATGGTGCGAAAACTATTTGCGGTAATTTTTGTGTTTGTATGTAAGGTGACGTAAAATGAAACTGAATCTATTGCGTTCTCGATTTCTTTTGGTATACATATATTAGCCAGGAAGCCAGTGACAGGTTTTGGTCAGACATTTTTCCACATTCCATAATTTCAGAAATGCTTCTCCCAATCGCGTTTTGAAGCGTGACAGATTGATGTCAGCTCACTATCTTAGGAGGGCGGGGCAACGGAATCTCCTCACGCATGAGACATCAAAAAAAATTTTTTCAGGTATTTATTCCTGATTGAAAATTTTGTCAGACAAAAGTTAAAAAGTTTCAACTGAAAACTTGTCAGGTGATAGTTTAATCAATATTTCAAACCGTCAGCTGGTGGTAAATCGGGGGAAAAGTCGTCAGTCAGTGAAAGATAATGCCATCTATAAAGCCGCAACATAAACTTCATAACACAATTATAAAAAGCATTCCGGAAATTGTCGGCTGGGAATAAATTGGTCGCAAAAATTTGTTACTGCCTCTAGGCAAATATTTTACATTATTTCTATAACAGCATCATAGCACAAATAGTTCTTATGGGGAGCTGTTTACAAACGTTTCCGCCAAAAATCTTAGATCCCAATTTTGTGTTTGAAATTGATTGCATCAATAATATTTGTTAAAAAAAATTGACTTTTGTGTAAATAAATCTTGGTAGAGGTGTAGTTGTTTTATATACGCCTTCCCTTCTTGTACGCATATGAACGAAGTGCCTGTATAAGATCAACACATTTTTTAAAAAGAGTTTTAATTGTAACTTTTTTTTTGCTTCTC
Source organism: Leptinotarsa lineolata (assembly GCA_015342045.1). Classification (NCBI taxonomy): domain Eukaryota; kingdom Metazoa; phylum Arthropoda; class Insecta; order Coleoptera; family Chrysomelidae; genus Leptinotarsa; species Leptinotarsa lineolata. The sequence goes on from WOGR01007241.1 coordinate 7,571, forward strand.
CGAAGTTTTTAATTCTCTACAGGGTGAATTTCCCGGAATTGCATCGATTGATTGCGGGAAAACTATAATTAGAAAAATCTGAAAATTTAACGATATTCTAATGTCAAAGTCTAACCGTTTTTAACATATTTGAGTTTTTATGTCAAAAATTATTTTTGCAGACCCTACAGTAATTATCAATTTTTCCTATAAGAAAACCTTTATGGTTCCTTGTAGAATAGAACCAAATTTAATAGACTTCATATGAAATTTCGATAATTAATAATACAGGGTGGCCAAAAAAGAAGAATATAAATGAAATTCAATAAACCGTCTAAAGTGACTTTTTTCAAACGGAAACTCCATATTTTTTATGATTTAATCGTATTAAGCATTAAAAATGAGGGTAACTTTGTATAAGAAAACCTATATGTATTATTAGTTTTTGAAATATTTGCACTTTAATACTTTTCTATCGACAGAATACTAACTATACGGTTTTTAAATTCTGTCAGTTGGTCATGAAGACGCGGCGTTAAAAATTAATCGATTGATACGATAATATCACTACTGGTCATTTGCCAATTGTTAATAATAAATCATGCCGGGACGATTAAACCTCAGATTCAGAAAAAGGATATGGGTCTCACTATGACCTTGGAACCAAGCATCAATTCTGCAGATGCAGATACGTCTTTCCTTCATCTAATCAGTAATGGTTATCATCGTATACTTCGCAGCCACATTGTTTTATTGCGCTTGTTTTGCAGTCGTGTTCCCAGGGTTACTTTGGACTTGTATTTGTCATATTTTTTATGTTTTTATAGTAATCCACTGTCTCACGTTTGCAAACAGAATTATTGAGATGCATTGTCTGTAGCTAAAAACTCAATAATACAGTCCCATTTGTCCAGGTATTGATTAAATTGACAGTATTCCCAGATATCATTTTTGAGTTCAACAATGCCCCAAGTGCATTTTGGCTTCCTGTGAAAAATTATTCTCTCATTTCGTTGAAATTCCAAATTATTGGTATGCGATTCTGTAATATACAAATTACAGGAATGCATGCACTTCAACAGAAAAGCCGGATTAGGTCACCCTATTTTCCATTTTTTGAGGATGTTTTCCGGAGCCAAAATGGCTCTGAGGCTCACAATCAGTTTTTGAAGTAGAAATTTCAAGTTTCTATTCTTTCGAAAAAATTTCAGAATAAATACCATCTAATCTTGGTAATAAATTCTCCCTAGATGCTCTTTCAGAGTATTTTGGTTCCTTATTTATACAGTAAGAGTCCCTTAGATTTCTCTAAGGCTCCGTTATATTCAGTCGATACACTTAGTAGATTAAAAAACGTGTAGTCTTACCATAATAGAATCAATTTTGATAAAATCATTAATCAAATTTGATCAATGGATTATGTGAGTACTGTAACTTTCGTTAGTTGAAATGATTTACGATGAAGTATTGAACTAATCAATCAATACGGGAAATATATTTCTGTCTGAGATATCAGGTCGAAAATGTATCAAAATATTTCATTTGGATTCATAATGAAGGTAGAAAAACTCTCACTCGTTTCATCTAATCATTTCATAATTAAAAGATGTGTGTCCAAAATACTTGTGTCAATCAAACAAAAGATCATTTGAATAATTGATTGCCGTTTCGGTGTCGAAAATCCTGAATCGAGAACTCAAAAGAAATAAACGACAAACGCATCAGGTGGACCGTCGAAACGAGGTCGTCACCGTTAGTTGTAGTTCTTTTTCTCTTTTCAACGGTCGGCCAGCATTTGAGAATGGAACTGCGTCCTCATGAATAGTGCATGAATGAAAGAATGCGCGTAGGCGACATTAAATTCAACGGATATGTAAGAGCTGTTTGTACTCGAAGTAAGAGGCAGGATTAATAATCATTCTATTGTATTTACTATAATTTACCAGTCACGGGGATAACCCGAAGTGAATTACGACATGCAATAGGGTCAAAATCGCTGCATAACTCAATTTAATGAAAAATATACATAAACAATTCTTAAAGAAGTGAAACATGAATAGTCAATTCAGAATCTTCATTCAGAAAAGCATTGCATCTCTTTAGAATAGATTTAGGAGAAGATTTGATACTTATCATGAATTGCAAATACTTATTTAATTCAACATTTTGTTATATGGCGACGAGCCCCCACGAAGACTAGATGTTAGTTTTTGTGATTCATAAAAATAATAGAGAATTGTCTTTCAGTTTAGTAGAGATTTCATTATCTCAAAATCTCAATATCAAATCAACAATGATGAGTGCACAAACAATCAAAGGCAAAATTAAGATATTCAAATATAGGAAGTCATACGAGGAGATGTGGTCGCAGCAATATTATTTATGCAACACGAAAATATAATGAAGTAACAGAAAAACCAAAGGCTAGAGTGGTAGTTGTTTATGCTAACGACCTGCTTATATCAACAGAAACAAGGGATGTAATAACACAGATATTGTAAGAAATGTGTACTGAAGGAGCAAATATCGGGCTCAAACAGCCAGAAAACAAAAATAACAAGAATCGGTATGATAATGAGCAATGAACAGTAAGTTACTGATAAAGATTAGGAAGCTAGGTAGAGTATTCTGGAGTAGAATAGAGAAGGCAGATTGAGTGAAATCTATGAAACGATTGATACTGTGAACAGAGAGGAGAAGGGGAAACAACGAGCATGGGCATTACGAATACGAGATAATGAATTTAAAATATGTGAAATTTAGAGACTCTTATGGATATAGTCAATATGAATACAGTAATATTAAGCAACGACAGATGTGAATGATTGATTGAAAACTGGAGTATGATTATTCATTTGACACCAGCAGGAAAAGAACAAGAGCAAAACAAAGATCGAAGTTACTTGAGAATGTCAAAAACAACCTTCCTTGGTAGTATGTTTATAAATTGAAAGAAGAAGGCAAAAGTGACGATTAGATGAGAAAGTTGGTAGAAACCATCCAGAAAAATGGGGACATGCGTTTTCCGGAGACAGGGCTCTAGAAGAAGTTGAACAGCTTTACTCGATATGTTAAGTTACACACATATATACCTCAATTTTTTTTCAGATAAACTGCGAATTTCATTGGGGTACAACCACTGAAAAGTGAATTTGTGTATTGTCTGTATCCATGTGCGAACTACATTGCTATAATATTGAGGAGTATATAGAAAAAATCCTCGGTTTTGAATACCAAAGCGATGAAATTTCCAATTTGAAAAAAAAGTTTCAAGAACCTTATAGAAAAATCAACTACCCGTTGCCTCAAGAATAAATACAGTTTTGCTAGTCCACTTCTTATTGAAGCATTCAAAACATTTGATTTATTCTTTTGAGGGACATTCAAGTTGGAATTCGAAATCCGAATAAAACATGTAAAACGTGATCCGAGATGAATCGCGCCCGCCCACATTGAACTTCGTGGAGCGGTCTTCGATATCTTTCAAAGGGATCATGTTGAGTTTTCCAGCAACATGCGATATGTGGCTCCATATATTCCGCATGAAATGCCATTTATTGCGAGGGTATTTGTGCTCAGACGGATACGCGATTTGTTATAGTTATTGAAAGTTTTCAGTGAAAATCTATTTTACGATGGAACCGTTACCCAATATATTTTATAAATTTCTTAAGTTTTAAGTCCAGTTAGGATATAATAATAGTGAAAAATGAGAAATAAAACTTTCTTTGTTTTTTTACCACTTTGTAGTAAAATGTCATTATAGTAACATTATAGTAAAAGTAATAAAAATAATCAGTTCAGTGTACTCGTTTGAAAATGTCCTTATAGAACGAAACTGCAGTAATCCTAGTTATATTATAAATCAGAGTGGTAGAAAACATAGAAAGTTTTATGTCTCATTTTTTCATTATGATCTCCTACCACGTAGTAACGGCTACATCCATCAGCATAATAATAGGGGTTTGAAACGAGGAACATATTTTTCAATAAACCTAAAATATTTGTCTTGAAATTTTTCATGGCCGAAGACTTGCTGTATATAATTCTTATTCAGAAGGATACGTACTCTAAAGTATTTAGGGAAATATTAAAAATATTAACATGTCCCCTTTTTTCTCAAGAATAACACACTCATTGTGGTATATCTCTGAATTCCTTCAATTATCTCCGATACTTACCGCCACCGATATTTCAAAGACCAAAGGCAAGAATCTACAAAAATATGCATATACCATAATTGTTGAATAACTGCACTTAAAAAATGCGTTAAATAGTTTTTATCCTCCCAGATAATGCCTACTGCTCAATCAGGTCATGACAATAAAACGTAACTGTTTTTCCACTGAAAACATCCTTTTCCTAGAGCAGCTCTGTAAATGAACGTAACACATTCCGAATAAGGAAAACGTAAAGACATCCTGCCTGCTGAGGTGCGACCGTTAAGAACGTTGGAGACTTGTCAGACAATCCATAACAACAAAGCACCTCTCATTCTTTTCAAAATCTTGTTTCCCAGTATCCCATTCGCGGTGAGAGTCTATTGGGATATATTTTCATGGAAAATAATGATCATAAACTTCAATAAACGCCCGCTTTTGTTTTTATGGCTTAAAGAGCGAGTTTGCAAGATATGAGAAGATTCACTTTTAATGACGATGATGCTCATTATGTCAAGAAAAGTGAGCATTAGCCAGATGCATTCGCTTTAGGTGTGGTAGTCGTTTCTTTAGTGTTTTGTTCTCAATGGAAAAACAACTGACCGTCGAGGAAATTGAGGAAGACTTGAAAGTAGTAGTTATAATAAACTCTGTACATCCAACTAACAAAGTAAGGCCGGCCACACACGTAACGGTATACATGACAGGTAAACCTGTACAGGTCACCTGCGCAGGCAAACCGGAGCGTGTGTGCCAGTTCGCCTGTGCACTTTCGCCTGCAGCGACTGGCACACACGCTCCGGTTTGCCTGCGCA
>WOGR01007242.1:0-12523 GCA_015342045.1 Leptinotarsa lineolata
TATATATAGTCAGCCACTTGTAGAGAATTCCAGTGGAATAAAACAGTGATACCAAATAAAGGCTTTGTAAATTTTGTAGTGATTATTTTCACCAATGCATAGAAACTATGAAAAGTTGTATAGGCAGCTTATATAGCGTTTAAATACATTTGACTTGGTCAACTGATTGAAAAGAATATAAATTGATACTCACGATAAGAGTTGTCCACATCAATCTTTGATGCTTAATTATGATTTTTGAAAACTTAATGATTTTGAGACATAATAGCTAAAATTTGGATTGTGAAACTGAGTTTTTCAAGTACAAGGTTGATTAATCAAAAACCATGCAATGAAACAAATTAAAATTTCTCTAAATGCTTTTGTGTATAATGAAGCCTGCGGTCGGTGAATTTTATCAAATCAGTATACTCTCGAGTCAGATGCCTAGTGAAATTACGAAAATTTTAGATTTGCACACATCTGTAGATGATTCTTGTCCAAAAACTTACCATATTTTGATGGGATGCACACATAAATATCCAAATAAGTTTTTTTTCTAGTCATTTGAAAAAGTTGTACGAATTCTATAATTGCATTCAACCACTATCGAAACAAATTATCCAATTTTAAAAAATTATAACTTGCATGCATATACCTACTTTTTTCTCAAGGCTGGCCAGACCAATCACCTCTTGAATATCCGTCAACTAATTCCTGAACACCCTGTACATAATTCAATGTAATATGGTGAATTCTTAATATTCGCATATAATGCCTACCTGATTTGTCGATAGTTCTTCCGTCTTCATCCAAAATCAAAGGGGCCGGTTTGTTTTGAGAGAGGGGAATTTGAATTACGTTTCCCAAAATGCCTGTCGATAGTTTGCTTTTTATTTGGGCCTGGAGCTGGGCTATTTTTCGAGCCTTATCTGCATCTCCCCTGTTCAGCAGACCCATAGGTATTCCGTAAATACTAGGTGGAGGAATATTCAAGTTTGCTATGTTGACATTTTTATTGGCAGATGTGGTCTTTTTCTCGCTCTCAATCGACTTTGGCTTAGCCCCCTGTGAATCTTTGTCAAATCTTGACTCATTTTTGGAATGTCTGGAGTCACGGTCATCTTCTTCAACGCGGGACTTTTTCTTTGATCGATGGGAACTTTTGTAATCCTCCACTAAATCATGGATCTTTTCTGCTATTCTATTGGCTTTCTTGCTATCTAGATACACTCCCAATTTGTCCGCAATTTTTTTTCTGTCATAACCGCTGCTTACACAATCTGCAGCCGTTCTAGCTACTGAGGAATCACTATGACCAAGTGTTTTATAAATTACTTTTTCGATGGATGGCTTCAGGTCGTCGACATCTCTTCTTGATAGATAAGACATATTGACTGAAAATAATTTACAATTATTTGTAATATATTAACCAATAATAACGATAAATGATGCATCTACTGCAACACTAAAAGAACTAGCATTCTCGTTCTCTTCGACACAGGAGAATCAGTGTTGCCAACAGGATGAACTACATGAACCAAAATTCCGCTACACTGCTTCATATTCCGCTATGCTTTTATATCTGACGCAAATCAGTTCGCGCATGCGCCCTATCCAAAATGAAATACCACAGAACTTATTGTCTGTTTGTAGTTTGTGTACCGTTCGGATCACAGAACTATAAGTTATATTTCTGTGGTTCAGATACACAAAGCTGGAACTGTCAGGAATCAGGATCATGCTCACTTTCAACCGCGCAACTCAGTAGATGGTACCAGAAGACACGTGCTTTGTGAATAGTATCTAATTTTCTAAATTTTCGGTAGTTAATTTCTGAAAGATGTATCTACCAACTATCTTTAGCTTGAAATAATGATTATAATATAAAATTATAATACTGGAGACTTTCAGTTTTGAAATATTGGAGATTATATGATATAGGAATAAAAATATTTTTCTAATCTTACATCATGTAATGGCCTCAGCTACTAAGACTATAATGTATTGACTGTGCATTTTCATTCAATGGACGATTCCAGTACCCTTATTCAGTGTTGCCACTACAAAATTTTCGGGTCTAAATCGACTGACATTTTCTAGGCCTTTTTGTCAAAGTCGGAACAGATAGAAATTTCAACTTTATAGATTTCTGGATGTTCCCGGATACATGAATCAAAGTATTGAAGTTGATATGGACAAAAATTAAAAATCCTAGGAAATTTTACTTTTTAGGTTTTTCAATTGTTCGAAACCTGTCATCTATATATGTTTACCTGTTGCAGTGTTGCCACTTGTAACATAATTATCGAATTGTAACATATTTTTTCCTCAAAATTAAGTCAAACGATAATGTGTAACGTAATCGATAATAGTAACAAAATATTTTAGTCTTGGAATGTTTCAAATTTGCAGGTTTTATTCTTACTGTACCAATAAAAAAAATTTAAATTATTTTATTTCATTCAATCAGTATCGACACTTCTTGGCAACCACCATGTATGTAAATATTACCGTACTTGAAAGACCAGCAAACGTCTCTGTCTCTTGTTTCACTGAGTGGGGAATTCACTCAATTATACAGGGTTTGAGCCAGTTCGGGGTTTCTCACGGAAACTTTCCCGTGTTATTCGCTGATTTCTCGATTTCTATGGCAATTTGCTGATTTCCAATGTTTGTTTTGCCTTCTGCTGTGGTTTATTTGTTCTTAGTGCGTTCTCGCTAATCTTTTTCTATATTTTTCGAAGTTTCTCTGCATAACTGCTATCTTTTCATTTCTCTCTTTGTTATATTTTTGTCTTCGCATTTTGCATTGTCTTTTTTTTTGCTCTGAACTAATACTGGATAGACGAGACTAAACAAACATCGTTAATTTAACGATCGATGTGATAAAAATCCGTCTGAGATAGTCTACATAACAAAACGCCTTTATTTCTAAACAGAAAAATATGTATAAAATTCGAAATGGCCCTTGCAGTGACATCTGTATGTCAGTGGCAGGATCACGGAATTGGAAGTGGTAAGCCGGTAATTCTTGCCGACTTATCCAACAGATTTGAAGAGGGCGTTGAGGGTTCGAATCTGTGGAATTCGAACTCCACCCCTCTAGCAGAATTTAGTTGGAAAATGCGGTAAATTAAGTCAGTCGTTTGCGGACCTACGGGTGGTAAGGTCTTTTGACTCAGGGGCAGGCCCCTGAAGACAATGTGTCTTCAAGGGTTTCTGTGTCGTTGTTCGCGGTTTAGGTGATTTGAGGGAGTCTTGCGCGGACCCGCGAGTGATTGCGCTAACCCGCGAGTGATTGCGTTAACTTCTGACCGGAGCCAGTTGAACCCATCTCTATAGAGGTTCCTTAATGACTGAAATACTAAGTATTTCAAGCCACTGTTTAGCGAAGCGAATTTTCGATTGGGTTGGTCGGGTACTTATAGAGTCCTGGGAGGCTCTTGGGATGGACCGAAGTACGAAGAGTTTTTGGTCACTGTTTTGTGAAGTGAACGCGGTATTTGGGAGTTATTCGCCTCTTATTTGGCTAGGTGATTTGAGGGAAAAACGGCAATAGCGGACCGGTTGAATATTCGGCAGTGTCAGAAAGATCGTGAGTTGTCGAAATACAAGAGGTATTTCAAGACATGGTTTCGCGAGGTGGTTCGAGAGAGATGAATAATGACGTTATGTTTGCCTAGCTGACTTAAAGTGGAAAGTCAGGAGCATGCGAACTCAGAAATAGGTTGGTTGGACTTCCTATGGAATTCTGGTGAATTATTAGAAAATTCGCGAAGGGATTTTTGGTATTGATGTTGTTTTTCGCGGTTTATTGCGGTATATTTGGATGAAAGGACATTTTCGATTTCCTGGTAAGAGTTTGGGACAGTTTTGGGAAAAAGTGGCTTTTGTTGGAGACCTCAGGAGAGTCCATCTACGTTTTGTTGGTGTGCGTATTTCGAAAATTCTTATCGATATTGTATATAATTTTTGCATGTTATGTGGTTTTACATTAATCGAATTGGCACCTAGGGTGTTGCTGTAAATTTTCTTATGTCTGCGAAACAAAAAGGGGCTGTACTACGGAGATCTTAGCTGCAGATTATGCAACGAATGGATAGGGACAGCTCTACACATTTTATGCGAATGTGAGGCACTAAATCATAGGAGGCAAGCAATATATGGACGTACAAAATTATGTCCAGAAGAATATGACGAACATCCAACACGGAACCTGTACAAACTAGTACAGGGAAGACAGGGTGTCATGAAAAAATGGGAGAATAAACGCAATAAGCCCAAGAAGCTGCAGTGTTTTCAGGAAACTTGAAAGAAAATGGACAAGTCAGACGACACTCAGATAACTATTAAAAAAAAAGTATCTTGGCAAATGAACTTAGTAATGAAATTGGTAGAATAGAACCTGAAGTACCAAACGTTTCGTCTGCTACTGAGGCAGGTATCACCAAAAGTTATATGCATTGACTGCAAGAACGATGTTTTTCTCCAAGATGTGGTTGACAAATCCTGATGGAATGATCAACAAGTGTTTTCAACACAGCACGTTTTTGCCCAGGATGGTGGTTTGAGTCCTTCAATTGTGACTCCGGCTGTGAAGGCCTATGTTCTTATATCATTTCCAGTTTATCTCCTCCAACTGAGTTAGAATTTTTCGGGCTAATTATTTCAATATCTGAATCAGTTGGAAAATGATGACGATTACAAAAAAAACACTATAAAACTCCTGGATAGCTTCTCAACAATTTTTATTGTATAATTCGCCGACAAATATATGTATCAAAAATAAATTCAAGGTACCAACAGATATATAGTAAATATAGTACTGAACAACACAACAAAAAAATACATCTACATTTAATCACTCTATCGTATAATACACAACAAAAAAAGTAGTTTCTTCGTGTTAATATACATACATGTTTGTTCCATGTCGTTTTCTGTTGGTGTTGTCTCAAAAATTTGGTTGTTGCATTGTTCTTCATTAATTTTTTGATGTATCTTATATGCCTGATGGTTTTTAAAATAGTAATTTTAAAGAAAAAATTGATCCTGTTACCCAACCAACCTTTCCTCAGAAAAATTATTGGATCACTAAATTAGTTGACAAAAAAAATACATTTTCATCTAATCACTCTATTGTAAAAAATTAAAAATTACAACGGACATATAGTCTATTTCTTAAATTACGAAAACACATGGCAATGAAACGGACAAAACTATACAAATTATTGAGAAAGCTTATTCGCATAATTGTCACTTTTCAGGCCCTCTTAGAGAAACTCTAGAATAAAATTTCTCAAATTGCGAAAAAGACGGGGATATCTTTTGCTACTCAACTCGCTCTCATTGCGACATCTGAAGGACACAGCGATGAGATTCCCGATGTAGAATGGTGGAATTTCGTTATTTTGGTGAACAACAACACAACAAAAAAATACATTTACATCTAATCAATCTATCGTATAATAAAAAAGAATAAAACATAACCACAAACATATGTACATAATGTACTAAACAACACAACAAAAAATATATTTGCATTATATTAGCAATAAATCACTCTATATCGATAGCTTGCTCTAGAACTGTCCCGCTATAAGCCAAATTCCAATAATGCTCAACCTTGTGTTTCCTGAAGTGCTCCGTGGCCAACCTTTCCGTTGGGAACACGTTGAATTTCACTTCTTGAAAATTCCGCTGCTTCGTGGACCCTTCCCAAACCAGCATGCATTTGTTTGGCACTTCCATGCCGTCGGGGTCTTTCACCATGTCGTCTTCCCATTTGATGCGGTTCAACATCAGTCTGGAAAAAGAATTGTATCATTATAACAGAGACATTTATCATATGATAAGTCCCACTCATTTTTTGTACTTTTTCTGCTGTTTGGGTCCCCCTTCCACGACGACGATGACGGAGCAATCCGGATACAAAACGATACAACCCATCATGAAGAGCTGCTTGGCGTTGGTTTCTACTTTGAAGTTTTTGAAGCCAGTTTGTGCAAGTCTCTGATTCTATAGACTGACACGTTTACACCGGAAAAATTCATTGTAGTGCAATACATCATACGTAAATTGGCCCTTCGGTGCACGGTGCAAGAGACAATCATTTGAAACAAAACTGCAATATGAAGTTCACTCCATTGTGAGAGACATAAAAGTTAGAAGTTTTTTGCGTGTTCGCCGATTTTCTGCTAACGAAAAAGTGAATCAAAGATTCTGCATCAAATATTGTGTAAAACAATAAACTGAGTGCTCCCTCTCCAGGGGTCTTCACCTTGTCGTGGTGAGAGGGCTTGCATACTATGATGAAGTTACGGGCTATGTCAGTGGCAGCTCAGCTGCTGGCAGGGTCTCCCATGCTGAACAGGCTGTAACCGAGCAGTCAGACTAAGTAGGACCCTGGCTTAATCCTAGGTGTTATGCGATCCGTGCCTAAGCTTCATCAGGTATCACTAACGGAGCCTCTAGGATACCAGGTGACCTCCCAGAGTATTTAGCCTTACATCCATGCCATGTAGGGGGCACCATGGATGCGGACAATCCTTTCCTTCATACTCGTGGGACTTGAATGAACCAAATAATAGAAAACAAGTCAGAGGAGTAAGACTATCCTGGAGGTGCAAACTGACCAGGAAAGTCAGAATAAAACGGAGGGTGATTTCAGTCCCGCCGAAAGTCTAACTGCAGGATTGACGAAAGTCAAACTGCAAAAGAAAACACAGGAGCGCAAAGGCGCAAACTGATAAAGGCAAAGAAAATTGCTGCGGGAACATGGACTGAAAAGCCATGCAATATGAAGGACCGCAGCAAGAAAGAGAAACCTCAAGTAACTTCTGTGGATAGGACCAAAAAGAGACCTAGAGAGGATTTAAAAACTCCCCCACAGAAGCATGTTCTCGGGATGACCATGAGTCATCCCGAGAACATGTTTAGAAAGAACACCTGGTATACATATGGGTCGAAAACCAAACAGGGAACGGGAGCTGGAATATACTGAGCGGATAGAAATTTATATTATATTTATCCGCTAGGTTTATACACTTCCGTCTTTCAGGCGGAAGTGTATGCTATCTTGCAGTGTGCAAGGATTATTAAATTGAGACCTTAACGGAATGAGTTGATCAATATTTTAACAGATAGTCAGAGCGCACTTGGGGCTTTGACAAACCCGAAGGTGACATCGAGATTGATCTGGGAATGTCGTGAAGAACTGAACGAACTTGTAAACAGGAACAAATTAACTTTGTACTGGGTGCCAGGGCATTTAGGAATCACAGTTAATGATAGAGCTGATGAAATGTGCAAGACACGGATCATCAACTTCATATATGGGTCCTGAAACAACTCTGGGAGTACTAAAGTCATTGGTACGAAACCAGATTAGGAAATGGACCAATAAGAAGCACACAGAGTACTGGGGAAAAGTACCTGGCAACAAACACAGTAAAACCTTCATTGGGGAACCGTCCGAGAAAAGAACCGAAGGACTACTTCAATACAGTAGGGATCGGCTCAGAACAATTACAGGGCTACTAACCGGACACTGTCTGTTTAGAGGACACCTGAACAAAATAGGGCTATACAACGGAGACCTTAGCTGCAGATTATGCAACGAAGGGATAGAGACAGCACAAACATGTGAGGCAAATGTGAGGCACTGAATCACAGAAAGCAAGCAATATATGGACATATAAAATTATGTCCAGAAGAATATGATGAACATCCAACACGGAACCTGTACAAACTAATACATGGAACGAGACTGATGGAATGGGTGTCATGAAAATACGGGAGAATAAACGCAATAAGCTCAAGAGGCTGCAGTGTTTTCTGGAGACTTGGAAGAAATAGACAAGTCAGACAGCTCCCAAGTAACAAAAAAAAACTGAGTGCTGAAAAAACTTGAAATGTTGACAGTGGCATACGGTGATGATACTCTGAGTCAGAAAAATGTTTACAAGTGGTACAAGCTTTTCACAGATGATCGAGAAGATGTGAATGATGATTCTCGCCCTGGACGCCCCAGCACATCAACAACCGATAAAAATGTTATGAAAGTGAAGAAAATTGTTATGGAGAATCGTCGAATCACTATTAGAGAAGTTGTTGAGAATGTCAGCATATCGGTTGGCTCATGCCATGCAATTTTTTCGGAAATTTTGAGCATGAAGCGTGTGTTAGCGAAGTTCGTTCCAAAATTGCTGAATTTTGACCAAAAAAAAACCGTCGGATGAGCATCGCTCAGGAAATGTTAAATGACGTCAACGGCGATCCAGATTTGCTTGAATGAGGCATAACTGGTGACAAATCATGGGTATATGGTTATGCCATCGTAACCAAAGTTCAATCGTCTCAATGGAAGAGCTTAGGAGAGCCAAGACCAAAAAAGCACGCCAAGTACGATCACACGATCTACACACTGTTTTCTTTATTGTGGCGTAGTGCATTAGGAGTTCTTGCCACATATTCCTACAGTCAATCAGGAGTATTACCTTGTAGTTATGCGCCACTTGCTTGTTCGTAATTTTTTGGCAAAAAACAAAACCGTTATCATGCCTCAGCCACCGTATTCACCAGATTTGGCCACCTGCATCTTTTTCCTGTTCCCAAGATTGAAGAGACCCATGAAAGGCCGTCATTTTTGCCACGATTGAGGAAATAAAAACCGAATTACTGAGAGTGCTCAAGATAATACCAAAAAGTGCATTTCAGGACTGCTTCGAATATCGAAAAAAACGCTGGCACAAGTATATTATATCTGAAGGGGACGACTTGACTTTGAAGGGTTCAAAATAGAAATTGATGAATAAATGAATATTTCTTGGGAAAAATTAAAATTCACTTCATTTTTTTCACATAACAATGTATATGTTCTACTTTGTTCCATTTGCTCTCTGGCGCGGGTCTCGATTTTCGTAGGGTCTTGAACAGACTCCGTTCTCACCGATCTTATCAGGTTCGATATTCACAGTTTGGATTCCAGAGGCGCCTCCAAACCCAGCCGAATTTTTTCCTGCTCCTCTTTCCACGTTCCCTTCTGTCTTGATGGGGTCGGCTATGATAATGAAAAATTTATGATAAATAATTATTCAAAATGTGATAGAACTGACTGATACTTTATGAAATTCCATTATAATGTATTCAAAAAACACATTTTAATGTGGGATCTCCACTCGACAGTTAAAACCGCCACGCATGTTTTGCTATTTGCAAATGTCGAATTGGTCTTCCCATTGGAAAAAGCACTTCTATACTACTTTATTCTTTTGGAAAACGTTCTTCTGGTTTGGCCAATATAAAATTTTGGACAAGAACCACAAGATGACGTTGACAAAAAGTAAAATAAGATGGGCCTTGTATGAGATCCTTGTAGAACCTCGACTGAAACAGACTGGATAAAATTTTGTAATTCGGGTTCGCACTAGTTTAAAAACCGAAAAATCATTTATTTGAGTACCTACAAAACTGCTTAATATTCCAAATGTCCCAAAACAATAACAGATATAATAATGATTTTTGGAAAGAACATTACTTACTTGGACACCGCATTTGCGGAGGATGATCCACCAAGTGGTTGGTGGCGAATTCTTTGATGGCAATTTCATCCCCGACCATAGGATAGAGTTTATCCTCCAAAACAGGGCAATCCCAATATTCCTTATTTGGTATCTTATCAATGTGTCCTTCGGATTTCGCAATCAGAGCGAGTTTAGTAGCAGAAGATATACTCGTCTTTTTCGCAATTTGAAAAATTTCACTCTAAAGTATTGATGACGGATTCTTTGATGATCCCGCTCACAAAATGTGAGCAGACTTTTTGTCTTATGATGAATCTGTTATAACACACTTTCCAGGCTGATGTTGAATTGAATCAAGACATGGTAAAAGACCCCGAAAGAAAAAGTAGGTACCCAGCACTTCAATTCCTTCCAAAAGGAATTCCTTTCGAAAGGAATTGAAGCGCTGGTCTGGGAAGAAACCAGGAAGCAACGGAATTTTGGAGAAATCAAGATGTGGCTCACAGAAAGGTTGGAAAGGGAGTATTTAAAGAAATACAATGTTGAACATTATTGGGACTTGGCTTATAGCGGGGCAGTTCCAGAGCAAGCTATCGATATAGGGTGATTGAATGCTGATATAATGTAAATATATTTTTTGTTGTGTTGTTTAGTACAATAAGTACTATATATCTATGGCTATATTTTATTATACGATTGATTGGTTAGATGAAAATGTATTTTTTTGTTGTGTTGTTGTGCACCAAAATAACAGAATCCTACCATTCTACATCGGGAATCTCATCGCTGTGTCCTTCAGATGTCGGAATTAGAGCGAGTTTAGTAGCAGAAGATATCCCTGTCATTTTGCAATTTGAGAAATTTCATTCTGGAGTTTTTCTAAGAGGACCTGAAAATTGACAATTATGCGAATAAGCTTTCTCAATAATTTGGTATAAAAAGAAGGTGAAAGAGATCTTAATATTGAAATGGCATTAGATTTGAGTATTTTAGAAAAATATTAGGTTGTTTCAAAAGTTTTCTCCGTTTCAATGTCATGTGTTTTTGTAGCTACAAATCTCAATAAATATTTAATCTACTGTTTCGTAGTATATACTGATCGATAAAAATACTTAATAATAATACTTTATTTCTATAAAGACAATCTTAGGCTAGGCGCCAATTGGACGCGTGTGGGGTAACGCAGCACAGCGCGATGTTTTGTTACCCATGAAAACCAATAGAACAGCGCAAGTTTGTTTGCCAATTCTCTCGCGTATCGCTTTGTTTTCTTGTTGTTCATTGTTTAAATTCAAAGTTATGGTTGAGGAAAAGTTGATTGAGGCTTTGAGGGCATACAAAGAGTTTTATGACTAGCAATCAGAATTACATGAAAACAAAATTCAAAAACAGGATTTGGAATGAACTTGTAGGGTGATTTAACTCTATTATTCACGAGCAAAAAAAATGAAGCAAAAGTTCGTCTTCAGCGTCATTGTCGGATTCTGATTCCGCACTCAATGAAAGCAATGACTTTTTAACTCGGTCGGATATTATAACGGTACGATTGTCACTTCGAAACTGCGTTCAATTTGCGGATCATCCACGCTACGCGTGTGACACGTGCGTCTCGTGCCGGTCAGCTCACACGCATTGAGTTTGTACCTATCCTAAGGCTAGGCCCATGAAAACCAATAGCGCAAGTTAGCGCCTGGACACGAAGTGTCGCGACTAGCGTGACACGTGCCTCGAGTGGCACAGTGGTTGAGACACAGTTTCTCGTGCCGATTCTCTCGCGTGTCGACTTGTTTTCTTGTTGTAGTAGTAGTAGTAATAATATTAATTTCATTTAGGTTACCCTAATGTACAAACTTTCAATAAAAATAAAATACATGATGTGAGAGTAGATAATATTAAATTAATAATGATATATAGTTATTTTAAAAAGTCAATGTGATAAAATCAATGATTTAAAAAAGTTGAATAATTAAAAAATGAGAAGTTCATGGATGTCACATAAAATAAATAGATAAATGAAACGAATAAATCAAACTAATGATGCACTCATACGCATATATTTAAATTTATTACCTATCTTCTCTGATATACTGTAATAACTCTTGTTTGAAAATGTGAATAATTCTGTTGTTTCTCAAAGAACCAGGCAGTTTATTAAATTCCACCAGTCCTCTGAAAAACAGACTATTCATTGCTGACCTTGAATTTGTCCTGGATACATGGAAGCTTTTATTTGTTCTAGTGTCATATTTGTGGACTTCATTGTTAACTTTAATTAAATTATTGAAATAGTTGGGTTGAATACCCTTTATTATTTTGAATCTAAAAACCATAATTAGATAATAAATCTATTTGAGACTGATAACCACTGAAAAGAATCGAGCATAGTCTTTTAGGGGTGAGTCGATTGGATCTCAAAATTATACGCATACCTCTATTTTGTAGTTTTTGTAGTTGACCCAACTTATTTTAATTCAGAAGATACAATAATGTAGCACAGAAGTCAAAATGTGGCTGAATAACACAGTTGTAAATTGTGACTTTTGAGTTAATACTGTTGAAATTCAAATTGATAGTTGAGGAAAAGTTGATTGAGGCTGTGAGGGCATACAAAGAGTTGTATTACCCCAGCAATCCGAATTATATGGAAACAAAATTCAAAAACAGGATTTGGAATTAACTTGCATTGTATTTTAATTTATTATTAACGAGCAAACAATGAAGCAAAAATTTGTCTTCAGCATCATTGCCATTCTGATTCCGAACTCAACAAAAGCAATGACTTTTCAACTCGGTCGAACGCAGTGGTACGACCACAGGATAATATAACTACATTCTGTGGTACGACTATCACTTCGAAACTGCGTTCAATTTGCGGATCACCCACGCTACGCGTGTGACACGTGCCTAGCCTTAGGCTACGCGCAAATTGAAAGTGTGTGTGGTGACGCAGCACAGCGCGATGTTTTGTAATCCATGAAAACCAATAGAACAGCTCATTGTTCAGATTCAAAGTTATG
>WOGR01007243.1:0-12523 GCA_015342045.1 Leptinotarsa lineolata
GTTTAGTTTTAATTTGTTGACGTTCAAGTATTTATGAATCTCCTCTAAGCAGATATTCATATTTGTCAAAGCTATCTCTAAATCTTTATGAGATGTTGTTACCATTGTATCATCAGCAAATAAATTCATAGTAAAGGGCCCAAGACACTTCCTTGAGGTACCCCGAATTTTGCGTCAATAGGAGATGAGAGAACATTACCCACTTTAGTGATTTGTCTTCGATCGCTTAAGTAGTCCATAAACCATTCTAGCACTGTTCCTTCAAGACCTATAGCTTCCAATTTTTTTATTAATATATTACGGTCAATTGTCTCAAAAGTCTAAGAATACTGTTACAACATAATCTCCGTTGTCAATAGATTGAGTCCATTTACTAATCGTAAAACCGGATTGATTACTTATGAGAATATTATTGGGCTCAACATAACTTAGGAGCTGATCGTATACAGCCATTTCTAGTAGTTTTTCCATTCCTGCTAAGGTGTTTGCTGGACGAAATTCTCCCGCTTTATTAGTATTTTTGACTCGGGGAACAGGTATTATTATGCTAGTTTTCAATTGCTCAGGAAATTGCCCATATCTACTTATTATATAGATAAAGATTTAAAAAAAATCATTATTTGATTGTAATTACTTTTATATTTTGAATCAATTTGTATGATCATTTGCCAGCTTTCTTTAGCACACTTTAGAACTCATTTGACGAAGATATAGAAACATTTTTGGGCTTGAATAATAGCGAATATTCGACTACACCTGCTTTGAATATTACTGGAAGTACGTAGGAAGTTTTCACCAAGTACACGTTTATAAAAAAGCCATTTTTCCATTCTTTCAGCGATTTAATTTCCTTTGAATTACGTTCGCCATTTTTCATAATTCTCGTTCTGAAATATTAATGCGCAGTTGAATGTCTGCCTTCTAATGAAATTGGCGTTTTTCAGTTGCTAAATTAGGTCGCACACCTTCTCTTAATAAGGACGAATGCACACTGAAACATAAAAAAGGAGCGGAGATTAAAAAACCCCAGATTTTTGCTTGAATAACCTTCTTTATATTTCCTTGAAACATTTCATTTAGTCGGAAGAATAAAGACATGTATATTCGAGATGAAAGAGAATATTTTAGTCTTTGACGAAGAAAATTATCAGATGACGTTCAGACAGAGATCTTGTTTGGTTGAATGTGAAATGCTTACATCAATAAGCTATCAGCGGGCTCCCTCATTTCAAATGAGAATGGCTTGTATATGACGTTTTATCTCAGTGTGGTGATTTAAAAGTATTACAATTCATTGATGCACAGTAAAATTTCCATTCAGATATTACTAGTTATATGACTCGATCCAAACTAAAGTTTATACTGATTTTTTCAGCATATTTCAAATCCAAGAATGTTACCTGGTTTAAAGAATAAATATACTATCATTGACGTTCTAGAAATTACAATATATTCAACCAAACATCCACCACTGGTCGAAACTGATGAGCACATGTAACCTAATATATACACGTATTTTTTGAAATAAATTTCAATACCTCGTCCAGTCTATCCATAATGATTTTTGTAGAACACCTCTTAGTTATTTAATTTATAAGAAAACTCTGAGGATATACAATGTGTAAAAGCCAAATTGAATAAATTCATTATTTCGGTTAGTGTACATATTTGAAAAAAATCCCGAAATTATAATTTGACATTCTTCAACGTAAAAATGCCACCCCTACCTTCAATCCCCTTCGAATGACAGGTACAACCCCCAATTTTTTAAATGGGATTTGTAATTTATCGTTTGAAATGTTTCTTCATTCTCTATTCAAAAATGTTATCGCTTTCAAGTTTATTGCAACAATTGAGATAAAATAAATTAAAATCATGTGGTTACCGAAATTCGATAAAATTACACTCAAAAACTAAAATGTAATGCAAAACGTAATGGAATGTAGAATACGAAAAATTACTAGGAATTTTAACGGGGTAGATGTTCAAATATTCACCGCGAACGTCTTGGTAACATTCTAATTTCAAATAAAACTATCTTGCTAACATTATTTAACATATCAGGTGTGACCGACCTAATCGCAAGCGTTATTCCTTTTTTGAAGTTATTCAAATCTGAAGGTTCAGTTCTGTACACATTGCTCTTTACATATTCCCATAAAAAGAAATCTAATGATGACAGATCAGGTAATCGCGCTGTCCATTCAATCGATCCTCGCTTCCATATCCACCGTTTGGAAACTGTATCGAGGTGTTGCCGGACATTAACTTAGTATGTGGTGGTGCTTCATCCTGCTGAAACCATATCGTATTCAGTGGAACTTGAGGGTTTCCTGGATCGGGATATAAATTTGCTAAACTTGAAGTGACATCCTTTTGAAGTAGTGTTGCTCACAAAAATAAATTCTTCTATCAAAATCTAACCAGTTGTCAGACTTGAAGTTAACGAACTTCAAACTCAAATTAAAATACCGACAACTAATGTTTTAACATACAAATAAATTTGACAAGGCCTTTTATACTAACGTCGCCACGGAAATTATTTACAGTTTTCAAAGGATACCATCTATAAAGAACATTGTTATGGTTTTGTTTACTTTCTTATTATCAATACCTCAACATGAAATAAGTTTTGAGTATATTGCAATAAGATTTGAGTGTATTTTATAGAATCGGTAGCCACATGATTTCAATTCAATTTAACTCAATTGTTGCAATAAACTTGAAAGCGATAACATTTTTGAATAGAGACCTTTCAAATGATATATCACAAGAGTATACTTCCCAGTTGAACCTGTCATTCGATGGGGGTTTAAGGTAGAGGTAGCATTTTTCCGTTGAAGTATGTCAAATTATAATTTAACTTCGACGTGTTTCGGGATTTTTTCAAAATATGTACAGTAATTGAAATAATGAGTTTATTCCATTTGGCTTTTACTCGCTGTATAGTTTGATGAATATGAAAAAAATTATTAATTACATTAGATAAATCATACTTTCTTGAATGTAAGCTTTTTCACATTCATCTTGAATAAATAAAGGTAGAATATTGAAAAGCACTTATCACATATATAACTGAGAGCAGTTGTATCCTCGTAAATTCTCAACTTTTCAAAAAGACTGAGTCAAAGTTTATTAAATTGATGGATGTAGCCGTTACTACGTGGTAAGAGATCATCATGAGAAATGAAAATTTTCTATGTTTTTTACCACTTTTATTCGTAACTAAAGTTACTGCAGTTTTGTCCTATAAGGACATTTTTAAACTTGTAAGACGAAACTGCAGTAACTTTATTTTCAATAAAAGTGGTAAAAAACATAGAAAATTTTCAAAGTTCATTGTTATTTGAAATGATTTAACTGAAATTCCCAAAAACAAGTAGTTGGCAACCCCCTTGAGATTATACTGTAGAAATTCACAATCCTGGGAGATTTGAAATAAGCAATGACGACTGAAACAAAATGTATGTTGGTCAGACTAGCTACTAAAATGCATTTCTGAACAAAAGTAAAGCATATCCATGTTTATACAACAAAGAAGTCCAGGGTCTTTCAGCACTCCGTGTATAATTGCAATAAAATAAGTAAACATTGCTCTGAAGTGTTGAAACAGGTACAAGACACTAGACTTTCTGATGTTTTCGAAAGCACTTGTAGCACGAAAACTATAAACATAGACAAAGGTTCCATTAAAACAACCCATTGTTTATTTCTACTATCACTGTATCTTACAAATATTCTGATCATAGTTCCCTGGACATTTTGGCAAAATGCTCTGGTCAGTGATATCTTCCAGGTACAAATTATTAGCACTTTATATAGTAACCATCTTTAATTCCATAACTGATTTCGTTTGTTGTAGATAAGTCAGTAACTATTGGTTTGAAAACTGAAAAAAAAATTCTTGGGGGTCATTCATACAGCTTCACAAAACATTTCTATCAAAAAGAAAGGTTTTGGCTTTCTACTTCTCCATCTTTATACAAAAAATGTGGTAATCTTCCAAAGGAAGGAAGCAATCAGTTTCAAGAAATTACCTTTCCAGTGTGTCAATTTTAAAACTTACAATGGGCTATATCTCACGAATGAAAGCTGATATCGAAAAATGCTTGAAACCGTTTCTAAGATAGTAAGGGGGAACTAAAATGATGTCACTCCCATCAACCCCCGAGGCCCCACCCACAAAACTCAAAAAGTTTAAATTGCAAACCCCTACTTGTGATACATCATTGAAAAGACTAAAAAAATGCTATCCAATGGTATAAATAATGATTATACAGGGTGGAGCAATAATTGTGTAAATTTGGCTTAAATGGAAAATTGTTGAACTGCAAATTTATTAAAAATGTCAATTAAGTGAATGTTCAAAGTGGGTTCCCCTTTTTTTTAAACAATAATACAGCCTATTTTCAAATTCTGCACGAACTTTGGCAAATGTTGTTCAAGTAATGGCGTGACATGCTTGCGTAATTCTTTCTTGCAATTCCCCAAGTGACGCAGGTTGAGTTTCATAAACAAGTGACTTGAGGTGACCCCACAGAAAAAAGTCAGGTGGTGCCAAGTCTGGTGACCTTGGTGGCCACTCAATAGGACCTCTCCTTCCCATCCATTTGTTCGGATAATTAGTATCAAACCAGTGCCTCGCTGGAGCTGCATAGTGAGGAGGTGCTCCATCTTGTTTGAAGTACAGCAAATCTTCGTCTACAGCTAGGTGGCCTTGGTCGTCCCTTTGGTTCTCTAATTTATGCAGAATTGAAGGTTCGATGGTGTTTTCCAGCATAACGAGATAAATGTCGCCACTTAAATTGTCTGGTATGAACAAGGGACCAATTATAGCACCATAGTCTTTCCAATGATGCATCACAAGTAGGGGTTTGCAATTTGAAGTTTTTGATTTTTGGTGGGTGGGGCTTCGGGGGTTGATGGCGGTGAGTTCTCTCTCATGTCTCTTTAGTTCCCCCTCACTATCCTAGAAACATTTTCAAGCATTTTTCGACATCAGCCTTCGTTCGTGAGATACAGCCCATTGTAAGTTTTAAAATTGACACACTGTATACAAAGATGTGTAGATCGTGCAATTAAGTAAATTTCAAACACAAACTAAAAGAAAAGCCCAACAATTAATGTCATCAAAAAATATACTCGTTTTAATTTACACAAGATTTTTTTTCAACTAATGTTCATTAGCACTGAATGAGAACGAACCAATTCGTCTTCACACATCGACCAATTAGAGATGTGGTAATGAAGTTAATCAATTCTGAAAGTACAATTTGATTCCTCAAAAATTAGGATTTTTTGGAAGTGGTATTCGTTAAATCAATTCGAACTCCAAAAATTAGAGATGACTTGCTGCATTGAATGAATAGTTGTTGAATAAAAGCCATTTTTGTAGATGAAGTCAGTGTTTTTCATCGACCTATTTTGAGTTTCTTCATCTTTGAAAAAAAATAAAAATTATTTTGAAAGATTTTATGCAGGTGTAGAAAGGGAAAACTCTTCATTTGATTTACTGCCTAAATTCAAGATCGCTTTGAATACTTTTGTCTATCGAATGAAAAGGGCTAGGAAATTATACATACACCCACCTTAATGTTTCGAAAATTAAAATCTATCTCCGTCTTCAGAATTTGAGAGAATCTATTTTTTTTTTATTTTATAATAACCACATCAACAACGAGAGGTTATTAGCGGACAGACAATTAGATATAATTCTGTTTTATCCAATATCTGAATAGATTTCAAAAAAGTTAATAACGAGTTCAAGTTCACTACTTCTAATGCAGAACTGAGATCACTGGGGAAGCCTTGTCTCTTGTCTTTCATATTCAAAAACTGGGCACTCCAAGAATCTAATATTACTTGCAGTTTTTTTCCGGTTCTATTCACTTTCACAGATTTCGACAGTTATCGATGAATATAGCATTATCATTTGCGAAAAATGCCTTGAATTTACTTATCGAGGTGAACTTTATACAACTGTATGAAGTTCTCCACTACAATTTCAATTTTTTTCAGATTTTGGAAGGTCAAGGCTCACAAAAAAGTAGGATAGAATACTATAAATGTGTGGTTATTGAAAAAAAAGTGGATTTTTGTTTCGAAGAAGGCCTAATCGTTTCGGATCGAATACTAAGGCTATGTGTAGTCCCTGGACCGCACTTAGATAGATAGTATTGAACATTAACAATATTTTCACAAAATCCATTTATTGTTTATATGATTTCATGAACTACACCTTATATTACTATGGATTTTCATTTGGAAAACTGTGATTATGTGGAATAAACTTCCTGAAAACGTTTTTCCAAATAGATTTAGTCTCCAGCGATTCAAATCCAATATGAATCGCCACTTTCGCACTGGCACCGCTCTCAGAGCGCCTTAAGGATTTACCAGTAATGCTTGTGTTTTGTGCATATGAGATATGCTATCGGAGAACTTTATTTATACCAGAATTCACAAAATAGTACCTCTCACTCTGTCAAGTGTGAATCACGATACGAAAATGAATTGAAGGAGTAAAACTCTGTATCTAGGGAGTGAAAACTCCCTAGATACCAGTTTCATATGAAAGGTGTCTAAATTTTATCCACCTTTCATATGAACCCTATCAAAGTGATACCAGGGTCAATATTATTTCCAGTTCTCTAGTGATGAGAAATAATATTAAAAACTATTGAAATAAATCATATCGAAAATGGATGCTGGCTCTTTCACCTCACAAAGTACAGAATTATTTTTTCATAGTTACATTGCGAATATACCTTTGAATTCAAATAATAATGATAGTGGTGAAGTCAGTGTTTTATAGATTCGTAGCCTACCAATATCTGAAGAATAAATAAATCTATTTATGAAAGAGCGTAAAAGTGTCACGCCAAAATTGAACAGAATTGTACCATTCACTAAGCACGTTCTTTGTGCCACGAAAAGAAAACGTATTTTCTATTCAGTTCGTTCAATTCATTCAGTTATGGTGATTTATCCAAAATATAATCGTTTTTTCACAAATCCACTGGAAAAAGTCTTTTCTCATTTAATGCGAACATTCATTAAAATTGAAATATTCATCAATTTTTTCCTCTCCATCGATTATATAAACTTATATCGAGTCGATCAATTGGATCCTCATTTTTATTTAATTAGACAGTTCTTGATCACTCAAGTGTACACCATTTATCCCGTAATTGTTTTACTGAAACTTTTCAACCTCCCGTCAAAAATTTGTCTTCGTTAATTAAAAGTTGCTATTCATCGCGGTGCTAAGGCTATGGAATTATACTTTATTATCAACCCTTTTGTGCTGTGACGGCTCAATAGAATTTGAATATTTCGGAAAAGTGGAAGTATAAAAACAATAAAATATGCTATAATGAAGTGATTCGAGTAATGTCGAATGGAATAGGTGATTTTCTAGGGAATTTACAATAGATTTTTGACATTAAATTCGTCTGATAGATGGCAGCAGTGTTCTGAATAAATTCATCCGATTAGGCCAGTGTATCACTAAATTATTAAAGAAGGCAAGTTCTACCGTTGATATAGAAGAAGTCCTTCAAATAAATTATGAATCTTTCGAATGAGAAACAACAATAATCTCAAAACAAACTAAGTTGAACTCTGCCAAGTTTTACGAGTTAAAATGTGTTTCACCTTACTTTTATCGTCATCTCCCGATGATGTTAACTTAGTTAATAAAACACACATCGAGAGATGCTCTGCGTGAGAAAGTGGCTCCTTCAGATTGAATTTATTTCAACGATTTCAACTGTACAAATCAAACTAGCTCATTGAATGCAACAATTTGAACTGAGTGATTTTTCTGTGATTCAATATTTGATATGGCTTTTTTTTTCAATTTATATCTGAAAAAAAATTCTGTTTGCATGATCTACACTTTTTTGAAAGTCAAAAAGGTTTTTTCCCGAAAACTCTCCTAAATATACATCCCCTTTCATTTGCCTTAGTTTGACGTAGTGAATGAGGTCGTACTGTTTTTAATTGTCTTTAAACGGAACTAACCTAGGTACTTACCTATTTCAAAATTGAAATGGATAAATGTGAACATGTTTTTTTGTGTGAATGTTATAAAAGGTTATCATTATCAGTTACCAGCTGATGTGAAACTGTAACAGAAAAAATTGACATATATGTTCGACTACCTGTGCGAATCCGGGTCTTGCCTCTATAATAATAAGGGTATAAAAGAAAAATTCAATTATCCCTCAGCACCACATGTGTGGGGTGCTAGAAGAGATTGATGAGGTGATTCGAGAGTTCTCTAATGACAGTTATCAAATTCAGGTAATTCCAAAAAAAACGTACTACAAACGTTGTTCAGTGAGTTCAGTGAGTTCTAAAAAACTGTCTGCTAACACAAGTTTCAACAGATGCCCAAGATTTAGTAACCATTTTACCAAATGATATACTGTTGAGAATTTTTTTTCACATGTTATTTCTCTTGGAGTGTTCACTTATCAACATTCTCAGTACAGAAGGAACCATTGAGAGAGTTAATATTAACTGAAAGTAATTTTTTGTAAAGGAAATCAGAGTTTTTTATCGACCTTTTTTGGGTATTTTCACTTTCCACAATTTAGAAGAAAAATTAAAATTGTAATGGAGAACTTCATACATGTGTTGAAAGGACAAACTTTTTTAGTTCACCCCGATAAGTTACTGTGAAAATTCAAAGAATTGTACACAAAGAAAAAGGTTCTAGTCATCGAATACTTGTGATGTTCAATAATTTCGTCAATAAAAAAAGAGCAAAAAAATGATACAGATATTTGTCTCAACGTTGCGGAGGCTAAAATCTGTCTGCGTCTTCAGAGTGATAAAATTCAAGCATTCGAATATAAGCCGTTTTTTCTTCGCTGATTCTCTTTATTTCCCAACTTCCTCGATATATGTCAAAGGAGTTTTGAAATGTGAAATATGTCAATGTTGATGATTACCCTGAAACCTTCAATGTAGTACAGGGTGTTTTCTGATATTAGTCTGTTGCTATTTCACCATTTGTAAGGAGCTGTTCGGAATACCCTTTTTCTAGATAGAAGAGTATAAGAGATTCTCAAGGTTTACGTCTCTTAGGCCCAATTCACACAAAACGGGCTTCGGTCGGAGACGTGGCGCAGACATGGTGCGGACTTTTGTCTCTTCCGCGTCTTTCCAATGTAAACAAATGGTCCAATTCATATACAAGCGACCTGGCACCACGACGTTTCCACGTCGCTTTTATGTGAGTAGGACCCTTCTTTAACATACGAAAGACGCGAAAGAGACAAAAGTCTGTGCCATGTCCGCTCACGTCTCCGACCGACGTCCGTTCTGTGTGAATTGGGCCTTAGACTTGGGTTCACTGGCAGTCATTCTGATCTTGTTCCATTCAACTCCATGTTCACCGTCTGATTTCAAAATATGTTCCATGGTCAATATGATCAATGGTCCCCAAGATTCATCAATATTACTTTCACCATGTACTAGATACTCTGTTAAAAAATAGACAAGTTTTCATTTTTCTCAAAACATATTTATCTATTCATCAATGTCTATTACTTTCCCTTCAAAGTAGTCCCCCTCAGCTATAATACACTTGTAGTAGCGTTTTTTCCAATCCTCAAAGCAGTTCTGATACGCACTTTTTGGTTTTTGTACAATATCGTGATGCAAAAGCAGTGAATTGTTTTTTCACAATACCGGACATTTTCTTCGTATTGCTTCTGGCAGGCGACGCATAAGTACGACCATGTTGCAAAAACTTTTATGTACTACGTCATGGCAAACGAAGAAAACGGTAAGCAAAATCTTGAAATTTGATCGAACATGGCGTGCTTTTTTGGTTTCGGCTCTCCTAGGCTCTTCTATTAGTAAGATTGGACTTTGGTTTCGATGGCGTAACCATATACTTATGATTCGTCACCAGTTTCAAGCGAATCTGACTCGCCGTTGACGTCATTCAACAATTCTTGAGCGATGCTCATGCGACATTTTTTTTGACAAAATTCAGCAATTTTGGAACGAACTTCGCTGCCACACGCTCCATGCCCAAAATTTTCGAAAAAATTGCATGTCATTAGCCAACCGATTTACCGACATCCTCACAATTCCTCTAATAGTGATTCAACGAGTCTCCATAACATTTTTCTCCATTTTCTCAAGATTTTCATTGCTTGTTGATGTGCTAGGGATTCCAGGGCGAATGTCGTTATTTACATCTTCTCGACCTTCCGTGAAAAGATTGTACCACTTGTACCATTTTTCTGAGTCGAAGTACAATAACCGAATACCACCGTCAAAATTTCAAGTGTTTTTGAGTACTTGATTTAATTTTTTACACAAAATTTGATGCAAATTCTTTGATCTGATAGTAGAAAATTGCCGAACACTCAAAACACTTCTAACTTTTATGTCTCTCACCAACCAGGAAGTCTACGAAATTTAAACTTTCACCTTATTTTTTGAACAGCCCACGTATATTGAAGACATCCTGTGGATACGTTGGTTTTGTGAATATTTTCCTATATTATATCATTATAATATAGGAATCTCACGAGTTAATTACACAGGAATTTGAAGTTGTACTCGTACGCGCTCTCTGCGACTCCTTCGAACAACCGCCAAAGCTAAAAACACTAAAAACCCGTCCCTCGTCTGATGTCCTCATTAAAACTCGACTCTACCCTGTCTGTCCCTACTCATTAAAAATAATTAACGGGATATTGCAAAGTAGATAAAAGCGGATAGATGACGCGTACAATCATAGTCAGCCCTTTCTCGCTTTTACCGTACCTACCGTCTTCTTTTGTTTTTCGTGCTAGGAGATTATGAAGATGCTGTCGCTGTGTGCCGCACCTGGGAATTTAGGTTCTCAATAAACGATGTCGTGCAGTATTCACAAAAAAGTATTGCCAAAAAAAGTGTATATCATACAAACTGTGGATTATGGTGCTTTATTATATTTCTCAAAGTGATTTTTTTGAAAACATTGTTACACGGACACCAGTGCATGTAATTTAGTATATCTTTATACTATGGTCTGATTCACAAGTACTATTTCATCGACCTCCAAGGCATTGAATTTTGCTGGCAAAAATGGCAGAACTATTTGAGATTTTTCAATCTGCAGATCATCATCTCATCTTCATCTCAAAAATTTCATTTTCTAAATGAAAGTTGGGATAAAAACAGACAACGCAAATCACACATTCAACCAAATCGTCTGAAGGAATAATTCGTTTAGGCCAGTCTTCGCTTTCCTACACAGTAGCCTCATGGACTGACACCTATCAGTTAACAACTACTTCCCTGGCTAATACCACGAAGGGGGTTGGATTATATCCCACAGACTTCAGTGCAGAACAAATTCCTGCATATGCTCTTTGGAATCCAACGCCCTTGGTGGTATTAGCCAGGGGAGTAGTTGTGTTTTCTGATAGGTATCAGTCCATGAACCTACTGTGTAGGTAATCGAAGACTGGCCTGGACGAATTATTCCTTTAGATCAATGTTTCTGAATCTGTGGGTCGCGACCCCTAGGGGGGTCGCGAAGCCTTACTCGGGGGGTCGCCAGCTGAAAGAAAAAGGCAAGGTTCTAACACTACAATAAAAACACAATTTTAGTGAGCAAGATGGGCTTGTTTATTTTTCGAAAGTTTATCAAATCGTGGTGCTATTTTTGATACGTTAATAATCAAATAATTTTCTAATTCCAGTCTATTTCTCTTTTTGGTTTTAACGTCTACCATTGCATGAAATGTCAGTTCACACAAATATGAAGTGGCGAATGGCACTAATAATTTTGAAGCTTTCCTTGCCAGCTCTGGGTATTCGTGTTTTCTTTGCATCCAAAATACGTCGACACTTTGCGAATAAAATTCCATTTTAAGCGTTCCATCAGCAGCTAAGTCTAAAAGACATTCTTTCATATTTGTGGTGACATCAGCCAGATCTATTGATTTGTCCAAAAAAGTGTTTAAAATCTATCCACGACCATTGTCAGCTTCAGAGTGCAAGTCTGGAAAGTTTGTCAAAAGTTTCTCTTGTAAATTATGCAAGCTCTGTATCATGCAAGAAATATGAGCCCTTACTACAAGACTTTGGTCTAATGCGTTATCTTTTACAATCTTCTGAACACTCGGAAAAGACTCAAATATGTATATTGTTTTGCAAAGGGGTTGACCACAAACGAAGTTTTGCGTGAAATGCTTTGACTTTATCTTTAGCTGTTAAAATATTTTCTTCTTTACCTTGAAGGTTCTTGTTCAAATTATTAAGGTGGCTGAAAAGATCTGCCAAAAATGCTAATTTCAAGAGCTAAATAGGGTCAGAAAAACGATTAGTATATTCAGATTTTGCATCTTACAAAAACATTAACAATTCAGCACTCATTTCTAGAACTCTTGTCAATACCTTTCCTTTGGATAGCCACCTGACCTCTGTGTGATAAATGAGATTTTGATGAGCGATCCCATATTTTCACAAACGTTTTTGAATAGTCGGGTTTGCAAGGCTTTACCTT
>WOGR01007244.1:0-12522 GCA_015342045.1 Leptinotarsa lineolata
TTACTTCAAAGAAGTAACTTTCAGTTACTTTTTTGAACGAAGATCATTCAAAGAAGTAATTGTCAGTAACCATTCAAAGAAGTAACTGTCAGTAACTTTCAGTTACTTCTTTGAATGATCTACACATCTATGTTTAGAGTTATTTCTTTTAAAAATGATTGTTTTCTTCCTTTCTCTGGAAGATTCCCACATTTTTTTGTATCAAGATGGAGTATTGAATGATCTTCATTCAAAGAAATAACTGAATGTTACTTCTTTGAATGATCTACACATCCATGTTTAGAGTTATTTCTTTTAAAAATAATTGTTTCCTTCCTTTCTTTGGAAGATTCCCATATTTTTTTGTATCAAGATGGAGTAGTAGAAAGCCAAAAACTTTCTTTCTCAAAAATTAATCATTCCTAGAAAATATAACCCCTTCAATTTTCCCAGGGTGATTCATTAGGTCGTTTTTATGAACATATGTCCGGAGTTGTTTCCTTTCTGAAATACAGGGCATTGAAGTTAAAAAAAGGCATTTATAAAATATCATAGACATCCTTACACCGCTTCGATTCAGTTAAAATTTGCTACAGTTATTTAAATTAATAAGGCGCTTATTTAGTCCGAACTAGATTGGAATTATCAGATCCAGTGGCGTCTCAGTGGGCACCACAGCCAACAATGTGGAGAAAAAAGGAACGAACTTCAACGCCCTGTATCTCAGAAACGAAGCAATTTCGGACATATGTTCATGGAAACTTTTTTTCTTAAAACGACCTAAAGAATCACCCTCTGAAGTTTCGTACCCTAATTAAAAAACAACTTGTATTGCTACAAATATTTGAACAGGAAATTGAAAAATGTATAGTCCCATTACCAAGCTTCATATCTCAATTAGTCAGTAACTTGTCATATTTATATATTTTCTGCATATAATTCAAACAATCAATGAACAAAATACACTGAGCTTCCTTCAGATGGTTTACTCCCGTTCTCAAAACACAGACAATACGCTTCTGAAAACGCCTCAAATAAAAAAATGTTAATTTCTTTCGTCAAACGTCACGTCAGTGGTCTGTATTACGCGATAACTCTTTGGGGTATACTTTTCAGTTTGCCCCTTATTATACTTCAGCAAATTCTCTATTGATTTAGCTTTGTTTATTTTTCAGATCGTGGGAGGATGAAAACTCAGAAAAGCAACGAGAAAGATTACTAATATTAAATTATCTCAACTATTTGCTAGGTGGCGGTACATTCCTCAAGGAACACAAATAATTGGGAAAATGACATTTTGTATTGACATTTCTGCGAAATAAACAACTAGTGAAAATTGATTCAAATATTTCTGTTATTTGAACCATCAAATATGGACTATCCCAAAGCTCGGCTCTTAGACTTTTACTATTCAACATATATATTAACGACTTCTGTCAGCATATTTCTGATAGTATCTCCACTACTCTCTTTGCTGACGATACTTTATTCATCAACACCTACTCTTTCAAAAATGTTAATCGAATAAACCAAATGATCATAAAACTCAAAAATCAATTTCAGGTTATGAGCTATAAATGGATCCAGTAATTTTTGAAGATCGCTGTTGATTTTTTCCATTGCCACCTGCCAGTTACTTGGAGGAAATCTATAATATAACTGAGTGTAATCTGCATAATGATAAACTGTGCAATGATTAACTATTTTATGGAGGTCAGATATAAAGAGAGAACAGAATGAGGCCAAGGATAGATCCCTGAGGTACTCCATAGACAACAGGTAAAGCACTGAAACACTTTTCATCCAGACATACTGACTGAGTCCGATTTCTGAGGTAACTTTTCAATAGATCTACAGTTCCTTCACTAAATCAAAAAAATAACATTTTCCTACACAGAATATTGTGGTCTAATGTATTGAATGCTTTACTGTAGTCCAAGAGTACCATGAGTACCATGAACTACATGGGTGATGTTGACAAGAGCCGTGGTGGTGCTATAGAATGTACGAAATTCAGATTCAACATTTGTTATTAAATTATTATTGTACACAAAAGAATCAATTTGATCTTTCAGAATCCGCTCGAACACCTTAGATAGGATAGACAGTTTGGTAATTGGCCTCAAATGAGATAGTTCAGTTGGATTTTTACATTTTGACAAAGGGAGTACAATTGCATGTTTCCATGCAGAAGGAAAATGATCTGTTTCTATAGAGGAATTGAATATGTGTGTTATGTGGTTTATAAGATGATTCTTAATATACTCCAACGTAATGAGAGAGAAATGCTGTCAGATCCGGCACAGTTACTTTTAATACCATTGTTGAGTCTGAAGTGGTTATAGGTTGACATACATTGGTGTGATAACGAGAGACAAGTTTTGTGGTAAGATGAAAAAATAGCTTCTTTCTCAAGTCTGCAATCCATTTTACAAGTTATTTTACTAGAAGATAAATACTTCTAACTGAAATTTCGAAACATTCTTTTCTCCCCCGTAGGTTCTGATAATTACCTGCTGAAAAATAACTACTTTCCCGGCTAATACAACGCTGGATATTGAATTATGTCAGACAGACATTTATGTAAGATAACTCACAGATGTTTCTCGTTCATCCGGTATCGAGGTATTACTTCTTATCAGTGCAGGATAGATCAGACCCAAACAGCAAAGTGTCTGAGACTCGATTAATTTTCAAGCGGCTCAACTTCACGTATTGAACCTTTGTCTGAGAGAAAGTTTTCTCAACTAATAACAGCTACATCTCTGTGAGCTATCTTGCATAAATGTCTGTCGGATATAATTCAATATCCAGTGTGGTACTAGCCGGGGAAGTACTTATTTTCCGGTAGGCATTCCCCAGAACCTACGGTGTAGGTAGTTGGGAGAGACGAATATTTCTAGATTCCACTTCAAAATATTTATTTTCTAGTACGTATGTATCTCTCCTCAATACATTCTTCAGACACTATTTATTTTGTCGAATACCGGACCACGATGTTAATTACCGAAAAACAACCATTGAGCAAGAAAACTTCAATAGATATTGTTCACAAATAGGGTTTATTATCATTACAAAGATCTCGGGACTAACTTCTATAACTGGATAATAATAGTTTCAAATGGTCGGCAAGAGATCCCTCTTGAAATTCAGAACCGACGTAATAAGTTTTGTTTCCGGTTGTGAG
Organism: Leptinotarsa lineolata; assembly: GCA_015342045.1. Lineage (NCBI taxonomy): Eukaryota > Metazoa > Arthropoda > Insecta > Coleoptera > Chrysomelidae > Leptinotarsa > Leptinotarsa lineolata. Next base: position 3,167 of record WOGR01007244.1, read on the forward strand.
GTTGAGCACAACCTGTTGACGATTGTGTAAAACGAATGGCATGTCCATGGGGATTGCAATTTAAGATGGTCTCAATTGTTTTATATGGTCCTCGGAAAGACGTCAACGGCTGGGAAGGAAGAAGGGAATGTGAGTAATTGAGGGTATAAGAGGCGCAATTTATAAAATGAACGTGTATTATGAATACAATGTTTCAGTTCGTGCAGATTTACAAGAGAAGATAATTTATATTTTCATGTCGCAATCAGTTAAGTCACTCCAGTCGATATGTCTTCATTCAGAGTTCGATTGGCAGTAGTTGAGAGAACGAAAAATAGAGATGATTGAAATAAAAATTGTATAACGATAAAATTATGTGAATACCATATCAATATACAGGGTGTTCCAAATTAGGTCGGCAACATTGCCAACTCCGTAGTAGCATTTTAATGGCCTTCTCGATGCCGAAACAAAAAAAATGACAATCGCGTTTTCGAAATATTTCATAAAATTTTATTTTTTGAACAGAACACCCTATATTTTGTCATGCATTTAGATTCGTAATAACATTCTCAACAACAAAGCTCATATCACATTTCTAAAGTTGGAAATGAGCGACTTATGTGGAAATATTTCTTTGTTTTGGCGAATGAAGAGCTATAAAATATCGAGTAAATATTCAAAAACATCGCCTTTTTGTTGAACACATATTTGAGCCCTCCTCCTGACATGACGTGTTGCTTTCAACACAATTCGGCCATCAATTCTATTAATTATACTTTCAATATAATTTTTCAGTTCATCTTCATGATCATGTTTTATTTTGTACACCTCATTTCTTATAAATCCCCAAAAATAAAAATCTAGAGGTGTCATGTCTGGTTAACGAGGAGGCCACTTAACAGGACCATTTGTAGCAATCCAAAACAGTATCACAGCATTCTTTATACGCCACTGAGATTATGTGCTGGTGCTTCATCCTACTGAAAATTTATCATCTGAGGAGCCTTCATATCAAGATAATCGAAAAACTCTCCGTTCAAAGAACCATGGTAGCAAAATGGACCGATAATTCTGCTTCTAATTAGACGCACCAAACACTAACACTAAATCGTCTTTGCGGATTGTGGGTATGGACTAGAAATGGATTATGTGTAGTACAGTAATGAAAATTCATTCTTTCTATCATACATTTCTATTATGCATCCCACGATTCAAAAATTAGCCTCATCGTTCCATATAATATTTTTATAGAAACTTGGATCTTGTCTGCATATGTTCATAAACCACAGACAAAAACCCCAATCGTCCCTCAGAGTCACACTAGTATTTGCAGTGGTCTCAACTTATAACGAGACAGTGGAACAGCTATTTTTCCAGATAAATCTCTGATGGAATTATTTGGATTTACCCCAAGGTAGGCTGAAACGTCAATTTCTGTATCTTCGAATATTGTTAAACGTTTTTCATTCTCCTCTTCTCAAAAACTTTTTCATTCTTCCTGAATCGATGATGAAGCACAGCAAAAAAACGCCGATTTGTAAATTCACGATCGGGAAACGAATTGCTGTAGTGTAATTTTACGCTATTTTTCTGGGAAGCCAAGTAGCAAGTGAGTGGTACGAAATGATGATCACAGTTTTCACGCAGCGCAATTATTTCTTTTTGCTGTTAGTAACAAAATATTGTCATTCGTATAAGTATCAAAATTGGGTTTTATTTGCCAAAACAGAGAAATTTTTTGAACTACCTTTAGAAAGAAAGGTGATATGAGCTTTGTTGTTGAGAATATTATTACCAATCGAAATGCATGATAGAATAAAGGATGTTCCATTAAAAAAATATCATATATAATGAAATATTTTGAACACTCCATTTCCCGCTTATTCATTATCATTATCTATGCTACTTTTGACAACTCTACAGGTTCCATCCAAACTGTTATTCATAATATCAAAAAAATCATTTCATTAATTTTTATCATGTTGTCAAATTATAAATATGTCATCAACATACCTCCATCAAGCTCTATACCCTGTCCATGCAAGCAACATAGTGCTGCAAAACATTATCTGGCATGGTACACGTGATCTCCCAAACATGGTCGCTTGTACAGAGTCGCACTAAGGAACGACAGATATTTCATTTAAATTTTTCAATAATGTGCGGCTGGGTATAGGAACATTTTTAGATGAAGTGTAGTATTAGGTTCAGCCGTATCAGTACTTGACATTTTGAAAATTTCAAACTTTGAAATACCGTATATCTACAGACTACAGGCGTCAAAACGTAACTTACCACTCCGACCCTGAAGCGATATACCTCAATCTACTACCAAATGCAATTGTTTTCTGAGAGCTCCGCAAGTTGAACCGTCAATTTATTAATATTACAGAACAAACTACCGAGGAACAATTTGAAACAGTAACAAACGAAACAATCAAATCAAATGAAGAGAGACCTGGCGAATAGCAATTGTTCGCCGGTGGTGAAATAGTAGTTTGCGTTGACCCTAGCATCACTCTTGGTGCACGATACATTATAAACATTTATAATACTATCTAGCTGCTTACTGCAGAGAGTTAATATTGTCTTTATGGCCTACATGAGATTTACGGAGCAAAGTATAACTCGCATATTACATTCCAACCGATTCTACTAACTCTCAACCCTCTCGACTCAATCCTCCACTACGTAAACAATATTTTAGAATGCTGTTCCGCATTTTGAAGTTCATTTGTGATATTCAACTAAAAAGTATCGATGAGGAATGTATAAAAACTTATATGATGGATAAAAACAAAGTCAACAGCGAAAGTTATTATTGGAAATGATTTCGTCTGGGGATAGAAAGCAACAAAAAAAGAATCAGCCATTTCAGTTCATATTATAAATAAAGTAGGAATTTCCACTAATGTAGTATTATCTTGCGAGAAGCAATTCGAAGAAAACGTCCGGTATTGTCGAGAAACAAATCATGGCTTTTGCATCACGAGAATGCACCTGCTCCCTTGTCATTGTCTATTCGTAATTTTGTGGAGAAAATTAACACCGTAATCATGCCCCAGCCACCGTAATCACCAGATTTGGCTCCCTGCCACTTTTTTCTGTTTAACAAGGTTGAGGAAACCCATAAAAGGAAAACGCTGGCACAAGTGTATTGTATCTGAAGGGTACTACTTTGAAGGGGACAATTTAGAAATTGATGAATGAATATTTTTAGGAAAAATGAAAATTCTTCTTATTTTTTGAACAGAGTACTAGTATGTAGTTTTCTTTTTTATTTACAATACCCATATTAATGCCCAAAATATTGAACAATTTTAACTTTAATACGATGAATTTCCACTAGGTTTATTTATTCTTACGACCTTTTGGAGTATGCACCCGGGTTATATGGGGTTAAAGGTAGTCTGGGAGGCTAGGTATTAATTGAATAGGGGTACCAACTATGAAATTATAGAGATTAACTGGGTTGTCAAATTTATAAATTCAAGAGTGGAGACCTACATAAATCGATTTGCTCGTTTATTTCCTTTATCACATGTGTGTAGAATTTTGAGATGATCTTTACTTATCTTGTGTTTTGTTTCTTGAAGATGTTCCTACATTGTATATTTTTTGTCCAAACAGACGTGTTCACAAAGCCTCACGTCAAAATTTCTACCGATTTGGCTTGTATAAACTGCAGGGCATTCATCACATTCTATTCTATATATACATGAGTTTTTCATTCTTTCTCGTTTGGGTTTTGCATTGAACAGAATCTTGCCTAAATTATCAATACTTATGAAAGCTGTTATTTTGTATTTGGAGAAGTAGTTTTGGATATTTTCTGAAAGTTTACCTGAGTAATTGATGCTACTATATTCTCATGTATTGTGTTCTCTGATATTTGGATATATTTTACTGATAAGTGTTCTATGAGTTTTATCTGATATTATCTTTTCTATTAGGTGAAGTGGTACCTGATTGTTCAACGCAATTTGTTTGATTATTTTTAGTTCATCTTGAAAATTCTTTTCAGATTTCATATTTTAGTTTGTCTGAGTTCATTTTCTATTTGCAAACAGGTTAGAAAGAAAATTCAAGGTTATACACCACTCTCCCTAAAGTGAAAGTAAAACCAAAGTACTTTGTACTGTAAATAGCACAGTCAAATTGGGGGAATTTTCTTTGTTCTTTGTTCGGAGTCCTTGTAACGTTTTTCAAGTCATTGCTTGGCTTGAACGGTGTTTGTTCCTATCAAGAAACCGTGTAAAATTGAAACACGAAATTGATTTCGATTCATTGTTTCGAAAATAATAAAGGTATTGTCACTCTTAGCACAATAACTCACAAATTTATGAGTAGAATATCATGAAATTTCAACAGCTTTCTGCTGAAGGTTATTACTAACTAATAAAGCGGTGAATGCAATAAAATAAGCGTTATATATGTGTTAGGCCCCGAGTCTTTTCAGCCCATGTAGTGGTTCATAGCTGAACTCTACTAAAATCAGTGGTCAACAAGTAGGTAGTTTCTTCCATTATGCTGAAATTTTCAATCATTCATATCTAAACTCTGGTGAAATAATTCAAAATTCAAAAAGCAATGCAAATTGTGAAATAAGAAAAAACTCAATTGGCGCTCCGGGGCGACTTGATTGATTCCAGTGGCGCATTTGATTTTTCAGCTGCAGGAAAACCCGGAAAAACCTGCAGCACCACGTCATATGAAGATCTTGATCTGCCACTGTCCTCTCTTTCATAAAAGAAAATGTAGGGTGTCTCAAGATATCACCAGAGAATTTTGTGACACAACTATTGTCAAACTTCAACCAGTCCGTTTCATCCTTGACCAAAGCGTAATAATGACCAGATTCAACGCCAAAATCACAGTGAACAATGACTGCATGAAGCTCATAATAGTGGTCTGCTAGATTGAAGTGTTCATCTATGTCAAATCTTCGTAAGAGTTTGGTGCTTCTGCCTGAGGTTGAGTCATATTGGAAGATTATCAGTGTTATTATTAGATTGACTGGTGCCTCGGGTATACTTTTTGTCTCATAATAGTCAATTAATCTTGCGCAAATTTGGATCATTGCGGAAATTTGGATCATCACCCGTTAAAAGTTCTATTGTCTATTGTCCAGAGAAAATCTCACAATCAAGTGTCACTTGAGTATTCAACGATTGAACTCATGGAGAAAACATATATTTACAATACATATTCACAAGTAACAATCTGTAAAACCTCACTTCTTATTTCAGGTTGAAAAGTCATTACGAATTCTGCACTATGTTTCGGATATTCTCAAGTATTTTCAATTATTCATCTTTCGAAATCAAATAGTTCTTTCGAGTTTCGAAATATCAGTGAAGTATTACAAACAATATGGATCAAAGTACAAAAAAGCAATTCAAAGCTCACTCTCTTTCCAAATAGGTTGTTGGAATTGCTCCTGCTTTCACTTCACACAGATACTATCAGGGGTCTTTTAAGTGCTAGCATATATCTTCTGCAATCAAGTCCTGCGAATTCTTTCTACAATATAATAATAGTTTTGCGCTAGTTCATTAGGAAGTTCTCCTTCAAACAGTGAAAATGAAGGTTTTCCTAACGAAATCTAAAGTAAAGAGCATATGATTCAGATTTCTCTAGTGAAATAATGTGGAAGGGAAGGTGATTTAAAAAAATAAGAAATTATATCATTGAATAAGAATAGTACAACAAGTTTTGAAAACAGTATTCTCCACATAATTGTGACAATACTATGATGATAATGAATGTTTCTCAAAAGAGCTATAATTTTTCTACGACTGTATCATTTTAGTACTTTGGAGTACCGCTGATGTAAATATTTTAGACTACGTTGAATCGAAATTATATATTATTTCAATATTTTCTTTCACTTTTTCCAATTGACCCTAATTGATTAACATTTGTGAAAAATATCAGTTGTTCAGGTATTTTGAAATGAATTTATAAATGTTGTTGAATAGTTGTCAGAGAGTAGTTCGAAAAATTTTCGGGTTTTATTTTGTTTATAAAGTAACATATAAAAACAATCATTCGACGTTTTTGAATTTGTGTGAAGGTACCACTTTTTGGATCCTTTCATATAATAGAAAATTATTGTTTTTCTCATTATCTCTTAGACCTCAGATGTCACTAAATTCAGAACAGGTGTTTTGAACTTCTGCATAATATAAAATATTCATGAGAAAATTCGTTTGGTGCCATAAACTGTATTTTCCAATTTGGCGCTTGGTTTGTTTTCCATTATCATCATCTATTATTCTCAACATGATAAGGATTGACGTCACTCTAGTAAAATCTGTTGTGTCTGATCACTTCAACGTTTAACATTGATGTTTACAAAAACTGATTATTATAAAAAAATCAGTTCGTTGTTTTCCTCATTTCTCTGGAAAATATTCAACATACCTATGAAACGATATTTTAGGTAAAAAAACCTGCATTTTACTAGAAATTTCTCATAGGTTACCTACATCTTCTAAAAAATGACACAAAACAAAACGATGTCTCACGGTCAAGGTTTGAAAACGTAAATTATCAAAAAAAAAACTATACATTGTAACATAAATTAATACTCAACGTTACCTAGAGAGTCAGTACTTTCAAAGTAAATTATAGATATGCCACAAGATACGCCCGTTTCAACAGTTCGAGATATTAACTAGCACTCGTAATCCAAAGCTTCCTAATGATATATCGAAATGAGATACAGTTATTTTTCCCACGTTGAAAACACTTCTATTCGTGGCCGAAACAATAAATCGTTAACCAACCACAAAATGAAGGAAAAAAACTAACCGAGCAGAAATCGAAATTCACAGAGTCGAACCAACACATTGATGAGTGATAAACATAAATAAGAGCGGAGTAATTGAATAAAGTGTTCATTAACTTAACTGCGAGTATCCTGATAGTTTAATAGATGTCGATCATGAATTAATTAATTTCCGACTCGCAGTATTCCAGACTGCAACAAAAATGCTTTACGGGAAGATTTCAACAACAATCTACTAAGTTACCCGAACAAAAAGGAATTTCAATTGGAATTACCTGCTATCTATCCAATGTCCATGTTGACACTTCATTGTCAAATCCTTCCTTTAAGAAACTCTTAGATTCAAATGAGAAATTAAACCACGAAAATTGCACGAAATACCAATTGATGGTGGAATATAGTATATACAGTGGAGTTAATTTCAACCATTTTTGTTCAACATCGGGTCTTTTTCTATATTGTCTTTATCAAGATGGTGGATAAACAATCAAAACCAAAAATTCGATATAACTCATTGATACAATTATTGCACCTGGAATGTGATCACCAGTATACGACGGCTACGTTCATACTTTTGAATGAGTATTAGATGTTCTTGAAACAGGAATCTTACAAATTGAATGTTAGCTGTACAAACTTTGAAATACCAACGTTTTTCAACGTATAACCAATGGTCAGTCACGGTAATCCCACTCATCGTTTTCATATACAAAAAAAATAACCAGGAGGCGAAAAACCGAAGAACTTCTATCAAAAGATTTTCAATAAACAGGACATATCGGCGGCAATAACAGAAGTAGTTTAATTATTAATATATTGGCTGAACGTGATTTTGGATGAAATGTGTTGGGACAATAAAATAAAAATAGATGATTTCGAAACATATTCCCAAGAAACTGTTCATGTCGTTGTATGGTTTTGCAATATGTCTCCTACAGTGCACAACATGCCCTGCCATGATGCTGAAGTCATACAAAAATCCATTCTTTCCATGGGTTAACTATCTGAAGGAACTACAGGAGGGCGTTATGGGCAATTTACCTACATCAGAAAGACTTCTTTCAACTTCTGGCCCTCTAATAATTGACATGATAACCCTGAAGATGCATAAGCCTATAGAAGCCCCCCTGCTACCACCAATATAACTGAAAACTAATGTAACTCAATTGTGAGTAAACGTTTTGAATTTGAACTTGACTGACTTGCGGAGCAACACTAATGACGGCTCCCATTTTATGAGGTTTTGAAAGTGTTATCGGTGTATTTTATCCAAATATCGACAAAAATGGCAGTAATGAATTAATGCATCCTTATCTTAAATAAGACTCAGTGATAATATTCTTCTCCCTTCTTCAAATGAAACATTCATTTCTTGCTATTAGAAGTACACAATAATTTTGTCTAGTTTTTGGGTTAGGTTAGGTTAGGTCTGCTCAGAAGTGAGTGGGTCTATTCGACCCTCCACCGCAACCCACAAGGATTTATTGTGGCTCGCACCTATTCAAACTCAATGTAAATGATCCATGTCGATTCGAATTATCACAGTTAATCTGGATCGAGATCATATAATATCTGAGCAATTTGCAATTTCGATACAATCAGAGAGCTATCTAGTTATTTTATCAAACAAAACTTACAGACAATTAGAATACAATCCTTCATTGTTTTTGGAGAGGAGGAGAACGCGAACTCCTACCACTGAAACACAAAATACTTATCTAGTGAAACAAAATACTCTTAAATTCACAGTTCGCCATCCCTCAAATGAGAGATTTTTTATCTCGAATGTTCTTTTGGAGACTGAAAAATGACACAAACTTCCCTGTTTCAAATTATCCCACTTCTAAGCAAAAAAAAAACATCGAATGTGAATGAATGAGTAATTTTTCTGGAAGCCGGCAACCCCACCTCAGTCAATACGTATTCGCACTGGTGAATTGATTACAAATAGTACAGGAGCGAGAGTTCTATAAAAGTTGAGAACAGGTTCGATGAATGATACTGAATGGATGATGAAATAGTCAAAACATGTACATGAATATACGAAAATGAATATTTCTAAATAAAATTCCGAATTATTCATCTCTCCCAACTACCTATCCAGTAGGTTCTGGTAAATGCCTGCCGGAAAACAACTACTTCCCCAGCTAATACCACGGTGAATATTGCATTATATCCGACAAATATCAGTGCAGGAAAGATCCGAATCAGACAGCAAGGTGCCTGGGACTCAATTAATTTCAACGCGGCCCTACTGCATGTAGGTTGCCTTTTATATTTCGGGATTAGAGAAGAAAAACAAATATTAATAATCACTTTGTTGTTTTACAAAATATTTCCCATGAAGATTTATACACTTTTGCATGCGTTTGAACCAAATGTCGAAGCACTTTTGCCACTCTGATTGAGGTATCTCCAAAACATGCATTCTGAATGCAGCAACCGCTTCTTCAGGTGTCTAAAAACGTTGACCTCTCAGTTTGTTTTTCACGTACGGGAATAAAAAGAAGTCATTCGGTGCCAAGTCAGAACTATACGGCGGATGACTCATCAAATCGATGTTTTGGGTGCTCAAAAATGC
>WOGR01007245.1:0-12519 GCA_015342045.1 Leptinotarsa lineolata
GACGGTTCTCTCTGGGGTATCAACGCTAATGGTTCCATTTGGAAAATACCAAAATCCAAAATTTCGATTAGGTGACGACACCAAACTTGTTTTTTTTAATAAGATGACCTAACATCAGCTGCCAATACTCAACTTTGATGACAACAAGAGGTAACAGTCTTCGAACAGAATTCTAGACAGCACAATGTTAGAACACATTCTTCTCTACTTTGGACTAGGAAGACGTACACAAGTCAGCAAATTTTTGAGCTTGTTAAACTCAAATTTCCCATATTTTAAATATTGCTCACATATATGCGGCTTCCTCCCCAAGCAGAGACTGGTAGATTCTATACAGAGAAAAAACATCAACCTGATTGGAAACCCACATATCTCTAGCAAACTTGATGATTTGGAATGTCAAAGAAAAGTAGGGATTTTCGTGTTTTCTATACATAGTTCCACGAAAAATGTTAGACTGACTCAGCTAAATTGATCCCATTCAGATCTGTATATACGAGGCCTGTTCAAAACATAAATATTTATTTATTCATCAATTTTTTTCCGTTCCCTTCATAGTAATCTCTCTTAGATATAATATACTTCTGTCAGCGTTTTTTCCAATCCTCCAAGCACTTCTCATATGTATGTTCTTGAGCTTTCTCAGCGATTCGGTTTTTGTCTCCTCAATCAGCGCAAAACGCCATACTTCTATGGGTCTCGTCAATTTCAGAAACAGAAAATGTCACAGGAGGGCAAATATGATGAATACGGCGGCTGGGGCATGATTACTATTTTGTTTTTGGTCGAACAAGAAATGACGAGTGAGCATAATCGTGATGCAAAAGCCATGGATTGTTTTTTCAAAATACCTAAAGTTTTCTTCGTATTGCTTCCCACAAGCGGCGCATAACTCCAAGATAATACTTATTATTGACCGTATGACCAAGTGGCAAGAGTCACCGATGCACTACGCCACGGTAATCAAAAGAAAAAACAGTTATCAAACCATTGACATTTGATCAAAGTTGGCGTGCTCCATGCCCAACCGATATGCCGACATCCTCAGCAACTTTTTCAATAGTGAGTCGATGATTCTTCATAACAATTTTCCTCAATTCATCAACATTTTCTTCGGTTGTTGATGTGATGTGGCATCCAGGGCGTGTGTCGTCATTTACATTTTCTCGATCTTCTGTGAAAACCTCATGTGAGCACTTTTCTGGCTCAGAGTACAATCACTGTATGCCACTATCAACATTGCAGGTGTTTTTGAGCACTTAACAGACCTCGTTTATTGGTGATCAACATAACACACTTCGAACTCCATTCCTCGTGGAACAATATTCTCAAAAACACTTTTCGAATGAATATAAGCTGCAGCAATCAAGTATACAGTGAACTCCAACTTTTACAAAGGCACCGCTTGTAAGAACGATTCATGAACTTTTCTACAGTGCTCATGAATCAACTTGAAAAAAAATCATGGGACAATACTGTTAGAAAGGGGAACTGAACATTGAGTTCATACTCCTAAGTCAGATTTTCGAAATATTGTACCGAAAAAGATGATTTTCGAGAGTATCAAATATTCATAAAACACACAAAAGTTGACACAAAAAAGATGAAAATAACTGCACATGAGGAATCGAGAATTTCAATTGAGCTGTTCCTCCGATTCGTATCTGAAAAAATAACTGTGAATGATATCGTTGTAAACAATGACAGAATTAGAATAATAAAGTCTTTCAAGTGCAGTTCCAGAAGTTTTGGATATTAAATAATAGAGAAATCAGAGAAATGGCACTGAAATGTGAATGGTTGTTTGTTTTAGAAGATGTTCATTTGAAACTTGAGAAAATCAGTGTCAGATTTTGAAAGTAAGTTATGCGGGGTGTCAACTACTTCAAGTGTGTTTTCAATTTGTTATCATCCATTCACAAAACCCACGTGGATCATGAATAGAATTGAACATACAAAACATACAAAAATTACCTATCAATTACTAATGCATTTGCAGATTTGTGTACAAATGCTTCAGATAATTATATAGTTAATGTAAGTTTCAAACTTCCAAAAAAACCTCAGTTTGTTTCAGATAGTTTCGAGAAGTGATCCCTTTTCTTTCACAAAACCCTTCAAAAAATTCACTTCTGAAAACGCCTCAAACGGAAACAGGTGAATTTCCTTTGAGGCGTCCCATTGATTTTTTTTTAAGTGAAATTCATGAATACAATGTTACTGACTGATTGGTAGTTCATATTACGCAGTAACTTTCCGTGATGAACTTAGTAGTTTACTTTTCATTACACATCAACCGCATCAACACAATCTGTATTGATATATAGCTTGAGATTGTAGAAGGTAATGAAACTAGATGAGTAGCGAGAAACATTGACTCGTCCACAAAAAATATCTTTCAAATAATAAGTAGGTGTTACAAAACAAAACGTTTGATCGTATGGATATTCACATGATTCTCAAACTATTATTACCTTTAGACTTTTCTCAAGATCTTATTCAATTTTTTGAAAACTAGTTTTTCGATGGAAAATAACACGTAGAATATGAAAACTTCCGGATTACGTCTGTACCCATAGCTCAGGAGTGGATCCAACCCGAAACATCAGTTTTTATAGTGATGCCATTAACACTCTCTGTTACGATATATTATGTGACAAACTTGTGAACTCTGGTTTTTCTCGGAAAGCGGTGCCCTACCGGTACCAAAAAGAGTGCCACAAGGATCTATCCTTGAGCCTTTGCTTTCTAGCTTGTATATCTGTGATTTTTAAATGTTAGTGAAAAAATGCAATGAACATCACTATGCAGACGACACGCGGTTATATTTCTCTTTTCCGCCCCGTGATTCTACATCTGCTCAGTCATATATTAATAACGATCTTCGAGCTATCTACAGCTGGTTAGCTCAAGCTCAATTCTGAAAACTCTACAACAATGATGTTTGGATATAAGAAGAACAGAGAGCTCACCAACTCAACCATTCAAGTATGCATCGAAAATGAATTCCTTCCCTCCGAGACCGATTTGAAAAATTTAGGTCGAATTCCAGATCGAACCACAGATCTGGAACTTGGCTTCACTATACATGTCGGCTATATAAACCAAACTTTTCATAACGTTCACAAGCAGCTGGTTTCAAATCGTGATATGCTCAACACCAATTAAAAATTCAGACTATGTGAGTCACTGATCATGTCAAAAATTTCTTATTGCATTAGTATTTATGGACCTGCTCTGAGACAAAAGCATTCCACGTTTCTCATTTGGTATCCGGAAATACGACCATATATCCTCAGCCATGCAAGAATCGGGATGGTTCAAATTTGAGAAACTATGAACACTGCATATACTCCGCATTCTGCTTCGATAAGTTTGTTGGGTGTCAAAATGAACACTAATATGTCTTGGCACAATCACGTTGCTGGAATTGCAAGGGCTGCTTCTCAAAAGCTTGTAACACTATTTCGAACCAGAAAACTGTACACACGTCAGCAACTTTCGATGCTTTATAAAGCTCAGATCAGACCTTCTTTGGAGTATTGTTCTCATGTATGGAGCTGCGGTCCTAAGCATACCCTAAAGCTGCTGGATTCCATCTAAAAAGAGCCATCCGCCTGATTGAATACGCAAACATAACTTGCAATCTTGATAGTCTGGAACATCGAAGAAAGGTTGGAGATTTGTCTCTCTTCTATAAATACTTTCACGGGAAGTGTTCAAAGGACTTGACACATTTGATTTCACCAAGAGCGGTGCATATCAGAAATACGTGACGGACTGTGGCTGCTCATCCTTTTTAGAGTACACCTCGAACTTTGCTTTTCAAAAAATGTTCCATTTGGAAAATTGCGTTCATGTGGAATGAACTTCCTGAGAACGTTTTTCCCAAAGGATTCAATCTCCAGCAATTCAAATCCAATGTGAATCAATACTCTCGCACAGGCACCGCTCTTAGAGCGCCCTGAGGTTCATCCCGTATTGCTTTTTTTTTTAAATATCCACCAATACACATAAAATTTGATAACTTGCCAACCTCAGTTCGAACTGAAAAAGCTTAGAACATTTCCAACAATTACTAGTTCCACTACACTGATTGGTTTAATTTTAGTCATCCCCAAACACAAATCTTTCATCTTCACCCGCTGCTTGTTGTATAATGCACCCAACCAAACTTCAAAAAAGACTAAAGACTCACGAATTTTCGACAGCGGTTGCACTAACCAACTTTCTGATCTTGTCATCACAATGTCGCTGTTAACTCGACTATTTTTTGTTATTTGATTATTTGCTATTCCCGGGTTGAGTTGAGAAACAGCCTTGGCTGATACCCTGCTTATTCACTTCCGTATTGAAAGGTGTTTTCTTTTTATTTTTTTGTTTGTTTTAATTGTACTTTTGATGGTCAATAAAGCCTCATTATTATTCAGCCAAAAGTATAAACTACCCAATATTGCTTTACGCTGATAATTTGATATAGAATAATCAGCAATATTGATGATTGAATTATCTAAATGAACAATTTGTTCAGGCCAGTCTCAACTCACCTAGTTATTGGACCTTCTGGTCATAGCACCGTGTACTTTCAACGAAGGTTCTGGTTCAGCAGTCTAAATGTTATCATCACCTTCACAGTAGGTACATGGACTGACACTTATCAGAAATTAACTACTCCCCTGGCTGATACCACGAAGGGCGTTGGATTATATTCGACAGGTGTCAGTGCAGGTGTCAGAGAAGTAATTTCTGCATATGCTGTTGGCGAGACAACTTCCGGAATCGATTTTTAATGATTGAAACACACTTGCAGACTGGCTCAGGGCTGTTTGACCACTCGTCAGTGCAAGGTAGTGTCTATCATTAACCTAAAGTTGATGATTTCCTATATTTAAAAATCGAATTCCTTTCAGAGTATCATTCCATCTGCCTGTCGATGTACTAACCAACTGTATATCCACATGGACCAAGACCTCGTATAAGGACAGAAAACTTTTATTCCTATAGTACGTGGGCATACTTGAAGACTGGCTTTGAATCAAATTATCTGAATGAACAATTCGTTCAGGCCAGTCTCAACTTACCTACACAGTGTCATCCTACACTACTGTGTAGGTGAGTTGAGACTGACAAAACAAGGTAATTTCTAACATCAACCTAAAGTCGATGATTTCCTATATTAAAAATTAAATTCAGTGTTCAAGTATTCCCACGTACTATAGGAATGGAATATTGAAGATTGTTGAAACCAACAGAACGTAATTGATGGAGTGTCTAGTTGGTGCTATAAAAATTACTTACTTCAGTATATTTTCAAATGCCATGTGTTGTCTTTCTATGTAACAAAAATGTAACAGTCGAATATGAAGTTTCTCTGTTTTATTTTTATTTTTTCCCCATATGCTAGGTTGTTGTAATGCTCATTTTCAATAAAAAATTCACCGCCAATTTACATAGTGGTAGTATTCGTCGATATCGACTTGAGCTCAGCTATATTTCGGAATATTTCCCAGATTTCAGAATGAAGTCGTAATTTCAGTGCTTGAGGAAAAATTGATTTGTGATTTGATTTGCTGGTGGAAATTCTATAATAATAGAGAATAATCTATTCAAATCCCAAGTATTTCAATATTTTGTGTTTATCCATTCTACCTTCGTTTGTTTGTTGTTTCTACATGGAGGGTGCTGCCCAAAGTAACAAAGTGTTTAGATTTCAACTTCGAATTTTTTTGCTTCCCGCAAATGAATTTTGATTCTGTTCCCTTTCAGGATTCTCAATACAGACTCACTTCAGTAGCTTCACATACCTGCACATATTCATTTGAGCTAATGCCCCTAATTCTAATGTTCACTATCGGAACAGGAGCATTTTGGGTTTTGGCGGTGTCAATTATTCCGTAACGGAACCAAACGAGGTTATGAATCAACTCTGAATGCACCGTGGAAAGATAGCGAAACCTACCTGTATACTCGTTTCAAATTTGAAGTCACCCGCTAAAAATCAACAAATGATGGTTCTGAAATCAACAAATGATGGTACAGTTAAAAGTGATCACGTATAACATATACCAATGCTTCGTGTCCACATGTTGTAACGTATCATATTCACGAATACGTTACGGGTCATTTGTTACGAATGGATACGTGCCTTAAGAGGTCCAACATTGTTTTTTTCAGTATACTAGTAATTTTGGTTCAACGTCATCCATGCTATCATTCTCTCACGAAAGTGACCATCCTAATAATTATTTTTCATCTGCATCTTCACTGTTTCCACAAATATATCTCGCTCTTTGGAAAATCACCACTATGCAATCCTCTCACCAACAAATACAGTTCGCTTGCAAGTCGATTTAGAAATTGACACCTAAGAAAAACCTGCAATAATTTAGGTGGAAATTTAGGTAAGTGACTTTGATCCTATATTTGATTACCGATCATATCAAATTTCAATAAACCGAATGTTTCCGCCAAAAATAACGTTTCCATAATACTCATTATTTGGGATGGAAAGTCCCAGTTTTCATCGTTGTACAGAAGTAAAATAATTTGAATCATGTTTATGTTCGAAAAATACGTATAAGATATGATGGAAATTTTTAGTATTATGGACAGCGTCATATTGAAATACATCATGAAAAATAAACATAAAAAATAATTAAAATACATCAGTCACCACTCCTCACTCATATTTTTTCAACATTCAAAACCTTGCCATGCCAACATTCGGTTGATACTATCTGGAACTCCACTACACTTTGAACCCACGATCAGCCTTACGGAGCCAACGCTAAACCATCCACACCATATGAAGATATGACACAGATGCCAAAAATTATTTCATTCTGGATAATGGATAAAGTATTCACTTAATCGAAGTTAGGCATTCCCAACAAAGTCACCATTTCTTTCCATAAATGTGATTCAAAGTTGCGGTCCTGACCCAAGTGTAACTCCTGGGGTACTCTGTGTCTAGTCATGACGTTCTGCAACAGAGCTACTGCAACTGGTTTAGCCTCTTGGTTGGCAAAGGCTTCTAATTCAGGCCATTTGGAAAAATAATCCATCACAACCATAAAGTAATTGTTACCGGATGTGGTCTCAGAAAGCCTTTCCAGACTCTATTTCCGAGGAATTTGGTCACACGGAGTCCCATCGGAGCTGGTAACGCTTGTTCTGTTGGACGTGCTTAGGAACCTCTTGCCATTCCGGCCTCAC
The DNA here is from genome assembly GCA_015342045.1 of Leptinotarsa lineolata. Lineage (NCBI taxonomy): Eukaryota > Metazoa > Arthropoda > Insecta > Coleoptera > Chrysomelidae > Leptinotarsa > Leptinotarsa lineolata. The sequence goes on from WOGR01007245.1 coordinate 7,216, forward strand.
TTTTGTTGATCCATTCTTGTACAATTTTCGAGGCAGGATCCTCCTTCTGCGCTTCACTGATATTTTGTCTTGTCATGAAGGTAGTGTCATTCTCGGAACGACCGTACCACACCATGATCGAATGATTTCTTATATCTTCTGTCAAGGATAATGAACTCTCACAGGCTGCTATTCTTCAATTCAGAGGGAATCTGAAGCAGCAAGAGGAAGGGAAGCTCATCTCCCTATCAGAGCTGTCCATAAAGGAATCTCTGCTGGCTGCCTTGTTACGCCTGATGGAGAGTTCTTCTTCGGGAAACTTGTGATCATTTGAGAATCCGTCGCAACTAAGTTGTTACTGGTGCGTTCTATCGTGAAATTCGAATATTTGGGGCTTGGCATGCAGCAGCCAATGTACCCCCTAACAATGGGGTACGCTCTAGTTTGGGTGATCCCAAACGTCAGCTTCTCTCCTCAGATCCCAAACGTGATCGACAGTCCCACCTCAAATGTATCTTTCTGCCGCAGTTATAGTATTTAGGCCACCCTGTTATTTTGGGTGCAGTTCCATCCATCAAATATTCCTTGAAGAGTTCCTCTAGACCTACCATGAGTCGGTCTGTTCCTTCATTTTCCTTTTCTTTGATGACTCTCACCAAAACTTTTCGTTTTTTCCGCGAAGCATTTTTGGCAGCTTCGAATTCTAAAGCATGAAAAATGGCTTTATTCAATTTATCATGACGTGTCATTCTCAGTGACTGCTGCAGCTCCGTGTCACGAACTCTGTCGATGAAACTATAGACACCAATCCACTAGGTGAAGTTATCAGGAGCTTCTGGGAATTTTATCTCCAGCCTTCCAAATTTAACATGGATCACTACTTAAGGCGCCTCAGAGTTCCTTGAAGATTTTTCTGTAGTCCTTGTGTTTTGTTCTTGATAAAGGCGAGTCCCACCAATCTTTCGACTTCAGATCCAAACCCCTGCAAACTTTCAGAAGTATCTTGAGTTTCCACCTTCAGTTGAGCTTGAAGGTGCTCACTACCATACCTGACCTCCAAAACCGATACGACTGCTTCGTAATCCTTCTGATCATTCACTAGAATATTTTGTAGAATTCCAGAGGTCTTTTCTCGTAGTGCCAGTGTGAGAGCTGTTGTTTTCTCCTCATTTTTCCACCCATTCTTTTCCACAGCGTCCTCAAATTGGCTGCGATAATTTTTTGTTGACTTTTTCAAGCTTTCTCTCAAGATTTTAATCAACTACACTTTTTAAAATTTCTCCCTTGTTTCCCAAAATGGAGGTACATTTGATTGTCTTTTTCTTGTTTCTTCTCAATATTCACCAAAAATTTACGGTCTTCTACTCTGTTTCTTTCTTGTTTATTGTAAATATTCACCAATAATTCATGATATACCTGTACATATCTCTTATTTTTTCTGAATATTCACCAATGATTTACGATATTTCTCTCTGTCTCTTTCTATTAGTAATGGTACGGTCTTCATTTTGGCGTATTCGTCTTTTCTCCCTCCTTCGTCCATCTTCATCTCTCCTGCTTTCATCTTCTTCTCTTCTGCGTTCATCTTTCTCTTTTCTGTCATGTTTGTTATCCGCCAGGCTCGCATGCAAAGCCTTAAAAAAAAATTTAAGCTCTTCTATTCCATCATGATCAACACTCCTTGTTTTCACCCTTTTCAATTATTCCACTGCGGACCCAAATGTTACGTTATTCCCGTGAGTTTGACAACAATTGACTGCACTGTAAAATTGAACCCAACTTCATTTCACTGCATCACAGTACTACAGTATTATGCGTCACAATACTGTAATCATGATACCAGAAGATACTAGTGTATAGCGAAACACGTGACGCGGTTTTGTAAACTTTCAAGTGGAAGTCTCGCATTGAAGTGTGTGGATTTTCATCAAATATTAGTCACTTTTATCCTATTTTCAAACGTAAGGGTTGAAACTAATGGACTTCCCCACAAGATGTCACTATTGGCGTTCCTCAGGGAACTGTTCTTGGAGCAGTTCTCTTTCTCATTTACACAAATAATATCACAGAAATGACAAACTTTTGTGGTCACCTCATCTGCTATGCTGATGACACACATCTGTTGTATACACAGAAGAGTAATGGAAAAATGTCTATAAACTTGTTGAAGACTGGCTCCAAAAGATTGAAACATGACTTGATTATAATCTACTGACCTTAAATGTTAGTAAAACAAAATTTATGACATTTTCTCTGCAAACCACTGATCTTCCACAAAAAACGAAACTTTCCAAAGCCTAACATGGATTAATTCAAACATTGAAAAACATGACCAATGTAAATCCAAAGTAAGTAGATTCACTGAACAAATACAACTGCCATTGTTTCACAAGACTCACACTCAGAGATTCGTTTTCTTTTTTGGTCCAGAACTCTACAATATGCTGCCAGCACCCCTGAAAAATATAAAAACTCTTCCCAAATTAACAAAAAAAATTGAAATTAAACCTCGCTGAATATGCAAAAGTGTTCAACGATATCTTTCGTATCCTCTAGTATAGTACAAAACTGACACAAATTCATCATATCATTCCAAAGTTTCAATGAGTATTCATTTATGGAATATCCGCTCTTACTCTTTCATTTGGTCCATTGCATTTACTTTCTCTCTTTATCGTTAAGATTCATTCAAATGGACAGGATAGGCACATAAAATAGTTATCTATGTAAGGTAAAATAGTTATTTATGTAATGATTATTTACGTGAAATGAATGATGTAACAATGGATTACCTGAATTGAATAAATAAATTGAATTGAATTGAATTAAATTAGTAACATCTGTAATTGATTCTAATTGTTCAAAATTATTTTGATATATCCACATATTTTTCATAAAAAGTATCATATGGCGATGTTTTGCAAATACAATGTTAACCAGAAAGTCGAAACACCAAATCTAAAATCACTTGGTGTTATAATAGAAACCATCAAAATGACGTTTCATATTTGAGTCATATCTAATTCCACTACGGATTGTGAAATATGCTACATTCACCTAAACATTAATCATTACAAATGGATTGTGGCAGGACAGGTTGATTAACAGTGCCGTCTAGGCCGAACAGGGGATGTTTCATTTGGAAATGGCTAGCTCTCTCGTGAAATGTATGCTCTCATGAAAAAAATATGAATCATGTGCAGGTCGGATGAGCTTTGTAAGCGGAGTAGGATAATTCTGCAAAGCTAGTGTGAAGCCCTTGGAAATTGATAAATAGTGACGATATCATTCTACCCAGAGTGTGGAGTAGATCAGAAGAGTGATACCACAGATTTTTATTCAAATCATAGTTTTGTGAATATCAGCGAAGTAACTCATTGATAGGGAGAGAACTGAGATTTCATTCATTTACTAACTAATCAAGCTTGTGTTCCTAATGATGTTCGCGACATATGGAAGCTTCTTTCATCAATAGATATAATGAAAATTTGACTACGCAGTTAGTTTGTGCTTGAAAAATGAATAAAAACCAGCCTCTTTTCTTTTGTCATGTGCTACTCTAAACCTTCTAAATTTGACATTATTTTCGAAAATCATCAAAAAATCAGACTTTCTTCAAAAATTTCGAGAAATTCCAGAAAACTTCGAATTTTTCAAAATTTTTAATTTTTTCGAATCTTTCGCTCTATTGATTCGAACGAAACATAAATCAAATTTTATTATTTTGATGAATACGAGACTTCAATGTTATATTTTGCCCAGAAAATACCCGCATTGGCCTGTTACCAGAAAAAGAAATTAATACACCTCCAGAAATTCGTCTTTGATTTTGCACAGTTTATCTAGTTTTTCCATTCCATTGTTGAACTGTTACGTTTTAGCGATTTGTTCTAAACATGATACAAAATTTCATGATTTCAAACATTACAAGACTAATGCAACATATCAGGAAGAAAAGAAGAAAATAGGTACTGATCAAATTGAGATAAAATTTTTCCTTAGTAGACTTTAAAAACAAACTTTTAGTTTTGGTTAATGTCAAATTATTGCATTTAATGAATCGAGTTGTTTTATGTACAGATTTCCGTACATTAATAATTCACAAATAAGTTTTATGTACAATGTTATCCACACAAAACAAAGTATAATCGTTTTTTCGTGGTGAGAATGTGTCATATCGGGATGTTGCTTGTATTTTCAATCACCGGCATCCAGAAACAAATATTCACTTCGGAACTGTTGAAAGGATATTGAAAACATTCAAAGAAACTGGCTCTGTAGACAATCGTTTCAAAAAACCACATAATCCAATAAATTATAATGAAGAAGAACAACTGAATGTTTGTTTGAGCGTTGTTTAAAACGGAAAAACTAATATCAGGAGTATCAGTGAAGGGGTTGGCGGAAAAACTGTGAGAAGAATTTTGCACAAAAATAAATTACATCCCTATGGGACAAAGTTCATACACACTCTTAAAGAAAGAGATTTCGGTATTCGATATACAATGCCTTCATTTCAAAACTTCTCACCCCTAGTACTTCGTTTAGCAGAGAGAATTAGCCGTAGGCAAAAAACATATCAATTTAGATATCAAGGGAGAAGTTCAAAACCAGTTCCAGTGGTATTTTAGGTTTAACTTCCTCACCCCTAGCTACCCCCACTTGATAATTTCAAATAGTACTCCCTATCTTGTAACATACCATTTTAAAGATCTCAAAAATCCTCACTCAACCCCGTTTGGAAAACTGAAATTGGTTGATCCGTTTTCGTAAAATAGGGCAAAATGAAAATGAATTATAACAAATTGCAAAAATCTATGGAACCGCTACCACTGACTAAATAACAGTATGTTTATGTCTCTTTCTTACACAGAGTTTTTTCCTTCAGCTGAAAGTGAGATAAGGGCACACAATTGCTTCTTGGTGTTAGTTACAATTAAATGGTGAAAACATTAATCAGAATTAGTTATTCCTATTTGTCAAGTGGTGTCAGTTGCAATGACAGTAATAAAAATCGTACTGGTGTACACTTTACAAGAAAGAACTGAAATTATTTTTATTTATGGTGCTGAAGATAGGTGTGCTCGTAGGAGAGCCCAAGTTTTTAATGAAAGGCATGCAGGCCAAAATGTGAGTCACCGATATTCCGATGTTCAAAAATTTTAAGAGACCGGTTCTGTGTGCAACAAAGCAGTGAAGCAGCCAAGAGTTCTTACAGAAGCCGCATAGATTGAGATTTTAGGCCAATTCGCCGATGAGCCTACTACTTCAATTTCGAAAGTCGGTAAGTTAGTAAATATTTCAGTTGGTTCTATACACAAAGTT
>WOGR01007246.1:0-12519 GCA_015342045.1 Leptinotarsa lineolata
CTTTATAACAAATGAATTTGTATAGGATTTGTCAATGACCTGAATGAACAATAATACCCAACCTGAATTTGAGTCCACAAATATTCTTAGTATAAAAGAGAAACGTACATAAATCTGTTAAGTTTGAAATCAGTACAAAAAATATTCATCTACAGAATAAAAAACTTTGTTTAATTAAAATTCTTTCAATTCTAAGTTAAATAATTTCAGTTTAGGAATAGACAATGGTAATTTATTAAAAATCCTTTGGCCAATTATAGATGGAGAATTGAAAAGGACATTTTTATTTGAAAAAGGTACATGTAGATCTTTATGTTGTCTTGTATTGACTGAATGCACTTGAGAATAAGTTTTGAAATATTTTAAATTGCAGTATACAAATATACAGACTTCAAAAATAAACAAACATGGCAGAGCAAAGATTTCAATTTTTTGAAAAATAATACAACTGGTTGTGCTCGATACACCAGCAATGATATTGCCCAAAATACAATGCCATATCTCAAACGAGATCTAGCTTGAGCAAAGTACAGCAAGTACACGTTTTACGTGTTTCGATACACGATAGCATTATCGGGATTCACAATAGTTTTCGTACTAATTCTGTGTTGTGTTTCCATAGTAATCTGAATCTGAACTGAAAATAATGAATAACAATTTTTACCTGGGCTATCCTGAAGATCTGTCGTAATTACCAATTTCCTTGTTGCAAACTAACAGATTAGGACTCAGTGTAAAGATAACTCTTTGAAAATGCATTTAAAGTCGACGCCAAAACGTCGAACTACCAATAACACAAGATGCGGTTCAACCCGGACTTTATATTATATTACTTTTTTTTATTAGTTACTTGGAAACTGTTCGACTTGCCCATTTTTTCCAAGTCTCCTGAAAAACACTGCAGCCTCTTGGGTTTATGATTTTTCTCTAGGAAAATTGTCTCAGTTCTTCCCTGAATACCTGATTCGTCAATATTCAAATAACAAAAAGTTTCATTGTTTTAGAAAACTTGACTCCGTATTCACTTAGCGGATTAGATGTTCCTTCTCGGTAGGTTCAGAGACAAAAACACAGCAATTGACTCGCTATTTATTGGATTGACCATACAAGAAAATTGGAGGCAAGGGCATTTCCATTCGAAAGCAGCGCCATTTCCCCCTTTGTCGGTTCCCATAGATTTGTTTATGACTGCTTTTTCCCTTACAGCGTTCAATTTCGTTATATTTCCAGTCGAGATATTTATTGTACCTCCGGGTTCTATTCATTATGGTAATACGGAGCATTTCTATTCGATGTTACTGCATTGGAACTGATTCGAAATGATAAGAGAAAACAAAAAAGATTAGAAAGTTATTTGTGCTTGTTTTTCCTCATCAATATACCGACCTCCATGAGTAGTATCCTTCTATCATTAGAATAGAAAAAACAATTTATTACACTAGTTTGAACACCAGTCCCTTTGAATGAGAAAAATTGGAAAAACCCGAAATTTCAGAAGAATTTCGACAGAGGGTTTGTCAAAATTTTCACTTCCTCATGTTGTATATGATCAAAACACTGTTGAAATGAAAAAAATGATTAAACGAAAGAAATGTTCAGGCATTTTCCACTAAAACTGTATAGGCTTTGAATCAAGAAGCATCATAATACCCCCCGCCGGTATGAAAGCAAAAGTCCTACTAGATGAGTCCTCATTCTTTAGGAGTATGTATCGGTGACGAAATGATCTTTGACTCTGAGCCCACTTAGTATCACAAATGAAACCTTGTAAACTCTGTGCGCAATCTCGTCGTGAAAATCCTCGACACAGTGATATAACCTGCTAGGAATTGCACGTTGAGAAATGAGGCACGATAATCCCCAGGTTGCACCAGTTTCGACTTCTAAGGTTTGTCTCTCGTAGTCCACGAGAAACTCAACGTACGAGTCTTCAGAGGAGATAAGCGTCAACTCTCAACTCCATATCATCAAGAGCTCGGTTCTTCAATTCTTGATCCTGCAGATGAATCGGGAAGGCTGCTTTCTCAAAAATAGGATATCTTGAATGAATCAGCCTTGAATTAAATTTTTGAGCAGCAGAAGCATAATCTGCTTCACCAAAGAAATCAAATTACTCCCAAACGATGACACGCACAAACCACAAGCAAAGAGCCCTACATGACAAGCTGATGTATGGACCAGTAAAGCTGTCTTACAGATACCTTTGTGTAGAAAAATTGCTTCAGTTATCAAGGAATTTGGACTTTGAACATCAAGGAAATTCAGTATTGACCAATCAACTGATGCCATTATAATAAGTACGATTACAGAGCGGTACATTGTGGCCTAGATGGTTATAGTCTATTTGAGATCATGAAGGCATCTCTTGGTTGATGGCCCGGCAGCCATCAAAGGGCGTCACCTTGAAATGCGTCACAGAAGACCTACATCTTATGTCACATATTTGTGTTGCATGTACCTATATGAAGATAATCGCAGAGTGACTGCCGATTAGGTCTTCACTAGACTGAAATGGAGTAGTCAGCTATATTGAGAGAAGGATTCATTCAATCGGATAGTTGTGAGCCACAAGGAACCCTCTCAGGTTGCAGTGGTGAGTCGAATACGAGGCCTGTTGGTGACTATTTAGATTTTTGGGCTACGTACATTCGATTAACGATAATGAATATATGTTCACAGTTCCAGCTGTTCACCACATAAGTTCGTTTGTGAGGTTCTCAAAATTTAGAAGCGTTTTGCGTTTTCGGCAATTTTCTGCTATCGAAAAAATGATTCTAGTAATTTGCATCAAATTTTCTGTAAAAAATGGAACTAACTAGTCAAAGATACTTGCTGACAGTGATTGTACTCCGAGTCAGAAAAATGTTCACAAGTAGTACAAGCTTTTCACAACAAAGGATTCAAATGATGATGCTCGCTCTGGACGCCCCAGCACATTAACAACCCATGAAAATGTTGAGAAAGTGAAGGAAATTATTATGAAGAATCGTCAAGTCTCTATTAGAGAAGTTGTTGAGGATGTCGGCATGTTAGTTGGCTTATATCAGGAAATTTCTTCGAAAATTTTGGGCATGAAACATGTGACAGCAAAATTTGGTCCAAATTTGCCAAATTTTTAACAAAAAACCGTCGCATAAGCGTCGCTCAGGAATTGTTGAATGATGTCAATAGCGAACCAGATTTGCTGAAGAGAGTCATAACTGGTAATGAATCATGGCAATGATATCGAAACAAAAGTCAAATTGTCTCCATGGAGGAGCCCGGGAGAGCCAAAACCAAAACAAGCATACCAAGTTTGATCATACCTCAAGGTTTTGCTCACTGTTTCCTTCAATTACTGTAATTTAGTGCATCGGGAATGCTAGCCATATGCTTGAACGGACAATAAATAGTATTATCTAGAATTTATGCGTCGCTTGCGGAAAATAATACAAAGTAAATGTGCGGTATTGTGGAAAACCAATCAATGGCATATTCATCACGATAATGCACCTGCTCACTCATCATTGCTTGTTCATAATTTTGGGTCAAAAACAACACCATAGTCATGCCTCAGCATATTTACCAGATTAGGCCCCCTGCAACTTTTTCCTGTTTCCAAGATTGGAATGACCCATAATTTCAGACAATTGGAAGATAAAAACCGAATTGCTGAAAGAACGTTTTGATTCGTATCTCCTGGACATACCAAAAAGTGCATATCGAAACTGTTTCGAAGATTGAGAAAAACGTTGGCCCAAGTATATTATATCGGATGTGGACTACTTTGGAGGGTACACAATTGATGAATAAATATTTTTTCACCTATCTTATACCTAAACTGGTATATCGTCCGAACCGTTCATCTGCAACACACGAAATTAACTTTCTTTTATATTCCGAATGGTTTGTTTCCCATTTTTTTTTGGGTTGGAGAAGTTTGTGATGATATTTGACGAACTTCCGAAAACACTCTAGGTATTATTTTCATTCCATGCAATACTGCTGCTAGTGATAGCAAAAAGTATTTCAAATATCATCATTTGATAGAGAACAAAAGTCTACGAAGTTTTCATGTACTTGTAAGTTCTATACAAATTTTAGCATTTTGGCCAATAAAATAATTTGATACAATCCTGAGGTAGGTCGAAGAAACAAAAGCGTTTGTATACTTTTTGAAAATTACGTTGAAATCATTTTCATAAAAGGAGAATATGAAATATTTGATATGGAATAAAAAATATAGATTCAAAATCCATCATTTCATATAATGTAATCTGAAATATTTTAGAAAATTAGGTTCGGAAAACAATAACTAGCTGTCAAAATAATTATTTTTGTCCAAACTGTCAACGCTTCCCTGACGTAGGTTCCATCAACCAAGTTCCCATTCCAGAAGGTAGAGTTAGCTTCATCACAACTCTTAAATCAGTCTCTATTTATATCTAACAGGGCACATTTCCACTTTTCATCACACATCAATGATTTCAGATGAAAATTTACGAGAAATTTTTTTGGGAAAGTTCATTTTTCAGAGTTCAGTCCATATATGAAATCGAAAATGATGAGGAGTTACCATTTTTGGATATCTGAGTGATCACAAATGACCAGGATCTACATTTTGATGTTAACAGGAAAGATAGCAGTACATTTGAATATATTCCTGAATACACTGACGGACTGGGTCGTATTTTTCAAAAGGTTAATGTAAAAAAGTTTACCAAACTTCTTGCTGACTAACAAACATTAGATAAGCCATAGAACAGTGTGTTGAAGATATATGAAATGAGCTGTGACAATAAGGATAAATGAATAAATTTATCAGGCTAGGATTGCCATTAAAATTTGTTTCACAGAACATGCAGCACATATCTGATTTCGAAAACCAGAAACTTCTAGTGTCGTCAAACAAACCTCCAACAGGCATAGAACAATGAAAACTGTCTGGAAATTTTTGAAATCGGTACATGATCCTAGATAATTGGATGGTTTCGAAAGTCTGGAAATAGCAAAGTGTGGCATGAGAACTATGAATGGTGACAAAAGTTCCATTTCAAACAGCTTACGGTTTATCTATTTGAGAATCATTCACTAGCAGAGAAAAAACTTTGTAAATTGCTACCCGAAACCATTTATATATATCAGAGAGTGAATGTGGAAGTATACCCTGTGAGATATAAATACGAACTAAGTACAAGTTCTTTCATTGAGCACTTTCTGTGTTCAAATCCAAATGAAACAAAGTGAGTGCAAGATATCATCATTATGTGTGGATTATGAAATCTTTCAAATGTCCGCCATGACATCTCTGAGTGTACCGCCTCCGAAACATTCAATTTTACATAACTCTGGCGCGTGAACCAGGCTGAATTCGATCGATGACATGGATTATGTTGGCTTTGAGATTCGCTGTGTTTTGTTGCCGATTTGCATACACCTGCATCTTGAGAAAACTCCGAAAAAAAGTTCAACGGAGTCAAATGGCCAATTTACATCACCTCCACGTAAGATGACCATGCTCTCAAATCGCTTGTGTACAATATCCAATATGGCATGAGCTGTGTGGTACGTAGAGCTGTCTCTGTTGAAACCACATGTAGTTGGTGTTCATATTATCCAATTCAGTCCAAAATAATTATCGAGCTATAGTGCTTGCCGTTGACATTCGTTCTCAAATAAATATGGACCGATGACGCCATCAGCCCAAAATCCACACCAAACAGTGTTTTTTTCTGAATACATTCGACTCTCCTGGATCTTTTGTGAACTGGTTTCGTCCCAAATTCGATAATTTTGTTTGTTAACATACCTATTCATCCAGACATGTTATTTTCAGAGATTTTTTCCAAATTTGATACTGACTATTTCCTCTCAGATTTGAATTCAGTCAATTGGGATACCATCTATACTTTGAAGAACATATATGAAACATTACCTTATCTCAGCGAAAACTCAAAAGCTCGCTTTGATATTCATGCTCCTGTCCGCGTTGTTAGAACTATCAAACCACCAGCACCTTGGTTAACATATAATATCAACGAAATCATACAAATCAGTCGCAATACGACGTGAAAAGAAACTTTTGTCGTGACGGAAACAAAAACCTCAAAAACTAAGTGGACCACACTCAGATCTTTTGAAATTTAAAAAAATTATAAACAATCTGAAATTCCTCAGGAACTCAAAAATGCATCGAAAATAAATTCATATTTTCCTAATATCAGTCATGTTGATGAATCTTCAAGTCAACTTTCTCTATGTGATAAATATGACACTCTTGGAGGAAATCCTCAATTCCGTTTTCCAACCGTTACTTGTCACCATATCCAACGCCACCTGAATAGTATCACAAGTAATGCCACGAGATCTGATCATATTTCCACCAAAATGATCAACTGTTGTTGTTCGTTCTGTTAACCAGCTGATGAACGTCAATCCTCAGAAGTAAAAACTTGTGCGAGCAATGGATTAACGAGGCCTCACCTTTTAACATGCGATTGCCCAGCACGGTGGTCCGGCGGGGAATCGAACCCCGGTCTTCCGCTCGGAATGCGGATGTGCTAACCTCTACACTACCGAGACAACCTCAAATGTATTGGGAAAAAACTTCTGAATCATATAAAATTCATCTTCAATAAGGTCATCACCACATACCGGTTTCCCTATGAATGGAAAAATACCCTAGTGATACCCAAACCTAAAACTAGTAATCCTACCGACTCATCTCAACTACACTCCATTAGTTTGTTGCCAACATTATCTGAAGCCTTTGAACGAATTCTAAAAGAACAAATCACAGATTATGTTATGAAACAAAATATTGTAATGGGAGCTCAGTCTGAATTCCGTGCATTCCATAGTACAACCACTTCTCTCTTGAATATAACTGACGATCTATTCAGATCAAGTGATAACAACAGTTACCATGTCTTACACTACTAGATTATATCGAAGCGTTCGATGCAATTGACTATAAATCACTATACAGAAAGCTATCACACTATGGATTTGCTTAGGATGCTGCCAAACTGATTTGAACGAACTTCACATCACGTACCCACTTAATTGAATCTTGTATATCTGATAACAGGCCAGTAACTCAAGGAGTTCCATAAGGTTCAATTCTTGAACCCCTTCTATTCTCACTATATATAGCAGATTTCCACCAAAGTGTAGAAACTTGTACATTCCACCACTATGCTGACGACACGAAAATATATACAGCTTTTTCAGCTGAAAATACAACTCAGGCCCTCAGTAACATGGAAAAAGGACTTCAATCTTCAACCTCAGGTTCACTGGACATATCAGTCACCTATGTCAAACCTCATATAATGTACTAAACTTCTTTTCCCCACTCTCACCATTTTGTTATAATTATATATCTTAGGAAACGTACCAGTAGCGATATTATTTGCATACTCTTAATTTTCATATATCTGTTTATTCTCAGGGTTGAGTTGGAAAACAGCTGTAGCTGACATTTCGCTCATTCGTCATGAGGTTATCTTTATATAATGTAAATACAAATTTGATATCCTTCATCCCTTGTGATGAATAAAGTCGATTATTATTATCAAAATTATTATTAGGTTCTCTGCAATTACCACTAACAGTATCAATCATGTATAGCGAAATGAATTGAAAACTGGAACAAACTATTGATCAATGTGAGTGAATCAAAAACAGTATGAAAATGTAATATTCATTCTAAATTTCTGCAAACTGTCTAGATATCGAATAATAGACATCATCAAGTTTTCTGCAATTACCACTAAAAGTATCAATCAGGTATATTGAAATGAATTGGAAACTGAAAAACTATAGGTCAATGTAGGTGAATCATAAACAGTATGAAATATGTAGTATTTATTCAGCAATAAATTATAACGGAATTATCGAGATTAACTCTTCCGTAATTATTTCGAAAACATGTTATTTCTTGGAACTTCAACAAACTTGTGAATTAAAATCGAAAAGGATTTTAAAAACTATTGAAAATGTGAAGGTTTTTGAACATGGTGCACTTTTGATTGATTGGAAATAAATTTCTCTGTTTATTCTTCAACAAAATTGGGAAACATCAAATCAATATTCATTTATGCCCACTTCATCAGAAGCAAACAAGTCTATTTTTGAAAGTAACAATTTTCCAGAATTGAAAAATTTGTATGAAAAATAGTAGTAAGTTCAACCAACATTCAGGTATTATCATTTGTATGGTATTGTGGATAGACTCGTTGAAAACCAAAACCTAGAAATAGATACATAGGAAGTAACCTACTTAATTCAATATAAAATCACCAAATTTCTCGAAAACAAATCCTTCAGTGTAATTCCACCCCTTCTCATAATATAAAAAAATCAATAACCCAACCTAATCCAATCAAGGAGAGAAATAATTCCAATAATTCACCAGTCATTAATAATCACTATTGAACACGTTTCCCCGACAGCCCATAAAATACCAAACATCGATAATGGGGTTAATTTATTCAAGTTGGAGTATTCCTGCCTTCCCACAGTCATTTCTATAACTTCGAAGATAAACTTGCCCTCCAGCTTTCACCGACGAGATAATATGAAAAGCATGTAAATGTGCTTCGATTGGCAGCTGCGGACTTTTAGTTGCTTCGATAAAGTATTTATCGAAAGTTCTCAGAAACCATTTTAAAAGAAATTCATTCATCACGGCCGGATATAACTATGTAGAAGCTATTTTTCGAATTTGATGATGTTTTATCTACGACTGCGAGGTACATTATCAAATGCTCTGAATCAAGGATACCTTCGAAGAAGTTTCGACTTGGGTCTCCGGTTTGATTACATTGAAGATGAGTGTGGTTTCGTTCCTATTGGTTGAATTGAGCGACCTGATGAGAGCAATTGGGTGTTGATATCCAGATCTAATTATTGTTAATTCCTTCTTTCATTGATACAAAACTGTCCTATTTCTACGTTTCTGTATTTCTAACGTTTCATTATATAGTCTTGGATTGTAACTGCAAATTCTGTCAAACACTTGAGTCTCTTCAAACGCGATAACGTGGAAACCCGTGTTCAGCAAGCAGGTTCTTATACTTCTCTTTGTGCTCCCAATGTATACCACTCTACATAAAATGCTGAAAATCATTGAAAAGTTTATACTGTGAAATATAATCGTTTATTCTATTATAGAAAGCTTGCTAAAAAATATGGAAAATGGAGATATAGATATTGATAAATCTATGATTCAAGGCAGCACATCGGGGCCAACATTTTCCAATATCGTCATTCACGACATCGTCCAAAATGTGCAGAATAGATTATAGACACTGCTGATAATACGCCAGGGTTCATCGATACCGATTAACTGTCTCGAGCTGACAAAGAAATCCACTCACTACATCAGTGAAATGGAATGTGGTGTGATGGTAAAGACATAGTAGTTGACGTTATTTTATTCGTCCCTACTACATCAACTACATCAAAATCATATGTCAGTATACTAGATCTGGTACTGACAATAAATCTATCAAGCAAAGTGATTTTTCTCAATTTCTGAGTATATTTTTGGATCAAAATCTAGCTTGGAACACTCTTAAACTGAGGAAAAACTACAAACCAAGATGGGGTAATGACATAGCTGTGTGAACTTTTCACTTACGAATGGGAAACTTTGCTGAAAAAACAGTTCTAGTGCTGAGGTGGTTTTCATTAGACAGATGCCCATCAGAAGAAGTATATTTGATTTGCGATCTACAAATTCTTGATGCCCTTTTCACGATTCAAAGAATACGAATGAAATTTGATATTCATATTCTCAGCGCTGTCTTACATTCACGATAATCTTAGAAAATTCCAGAACTTTTCGTGAAGTCAACGATTATACCACAAATTATATATTCCTAATTTTTTACACTTACTCTCTAACAAAAAGAATGATCACAATCACTCACTAAATGGAGGAAAAAGGCTACTATTTTTTTGAGAAATATTTTGAGGATCAGCTTCATTTACCACTCCACTTTGATTTCATTTCGGATATTGAAATGGTGGATAGAGAGGCGAGGCTCGATTGAATGGCCAGCTCAATCACCTGATCCTTCATCATCAGATTTCTCTTTACAAGGATATGTAAAGAGCAATGTGTACAAAACTAAACCTCCAGATTTGAATGAGTTGAAAGAACGAATAATGCTTGCGATTAGGTCGGTCATGCATGATATGTTAAATAATGTCAGAAGACAGTTTTATCTAAGATTAGGATGTTGCCAAGACGTTCGCGGTGAACATTTTGAACATTGACTTCGTTACCATCAATAGTTCTTTTTCGTATTCTAAATTTTAGTTTTTGAGTGTATTTCATCGAATTCCGGTAACCACATGATTTTAATCCATTTCATTCCAATTGTTGCAATAAATTCGAAAGCGATAATATTTTTGAATAGAGAATAAAGAGATCTTCCAAACGATATATCACAAACCTATACTTCCCATTTGAAAAATTGGGGATTGTAACTGTCATTCAAAGGGGATTGAAGGTAGGAGTGTCTTTTATATGTTAAAGAATGTCAAATTATAATTTAAATCTGAAGTAACCGAAATAATGAATTTATTTCATTTGGCTTTGACACATTGTATGAAAAGCATGTAAATGTGCTTCGATCGGCAGCTGCGGACTTGGTGTGGCGGCTCCGAACATTTGGGTCACTACAGAAATCACTTCGAACAAAAGAAATCCTGGCATTTCTGGTAGGCGGAACTTACAGTTGCTAGCTTTCGTCGGATTGGAATTGCATGTCGGCGGTTGCGGTTTTGACTTTCCGGTTCTCGGTTTTTAATTGATTGGTGTTTCGAGTAAGGTTATTTTATGCAAGATTCGAGGAAATTGTAATACGGTAGTCTTCAAACTAGGAAAAGAGCATTCAGCATCAAAGGCGGGGAGATAATAGACGATGATGATTATGAGGATGGATGCAATATATAATGAATACAGAATATGTTTTTATGAGAAATTAATTTTTGAAAATAAAATACCATTTGGTTTTTCATTTCCTCTTCATCACATAGGTGATGGGTTACTTCTGAAAAAAATCATAAAGGAAATATTTCAATGAAAGCTTTTCACTAAGAATTGTAGATCATACATAAAATTTTCTTCAGGTTCAAACCGAAAAAAATTATTCAGAATAGTTACTTCCAATTCTGAACAGTGAGTTACACGGACATCACTCACTTTCTCTTGCACAGTTTGTACACCAACAAACATTTTTTCAGTGACGTGAATTCATACGGTTTTGCAAGGTTTGAGATTTAAAATTCTATGTTATTTAGGAAGCTTCTGATGGAAAGTTGGAGTCTAGAGGTTCAATCAGAGACTTTTAGTAAAACACCTAGAAATTGAAAGTTTTTTGTATGTGAAACATCATTTAAACTCCTCATATTGAAATTACTTCCTTGCACTTGTAAGTATATTTTATTTCCTTTAGAACCTGGTGTTGAGCTGTTTTTGTTATTGAATCTGGTTTTTATGGTCTCGTAACGAGTGCCATATCCCTAATATGTCTGTCAGATAGTTCTTCTGAAATCTCTAATACAAATGACATGAGATTGATCCGTCTCAAATCATTTGCCGGGTTCTGTCGGATTTTTCCAGTATCTATGTCTTCAATATGTATCCCAGAGCCAAACTTGTTATAGGGATTACACAATTTTTCTGTATAGAAGTTTCAGTTCATTTGCAGCAAAACTGGGTGAATGACATCTGGTCCCGTCGACTTTAAGAATATTTAAAATAAAATATTTAAAGGTTTAAAGTTTCTTACTTTCATGTGGATGACTTCAGTTACTTGCATATGCGGAAAAGTGTCTCTGTTATCAATATTGGAATTGAACCATCGAAACCAGTGAATATACACTTACATTTACCCTAAAGTGAAAGAATAATAATGTTCAATTCGCCAAAAGTTCAAATTGCAGATCACAAGTTCTTTCACCAAAATATAGCGTCGGCTCTGAAAATCCAAATTAGCTATTCACACATAAAGTTTGCGACATATAGAAGTATTTTTTAATAATAGATGTATTAGAAATTTGACTTCTCAGTCAGTTTGTGCTTGAAAAATGAGTGAAAAACAGCCTCTTCTCGTTTGTCATGTGCTACTCTAAACCTGTCAAATTTGACATTTTATTCGAAAATCCTCAAAAAATATTTTTTTTTAGAAAACAAAATTTGCTCGGTTTTCAATTTCATATCCTCGCTCGAAATTTGAGCTCTCTACTGTCACTTCGAGTTTAAAACACATTAAGGGCAGAGTCTATTTCTTTTCAAAAAATATATTTTTTTTTTACTGCATTAGGTAGATAATGAGAGCTAGCAATTTCATAGAGAATAAATATTATTTGATTTCATTTCATAAGAAACTATGTCTTGCAAAAACGAAACGCCAGTCCTTAGAGGCATCAAAATATTCTTAACCGAACAAAATAGTTACAATCTGCTATGGAAGTCAACATTACAATTTTTGCACATTCCAACGTTACATTTCATACAATATG
>WOGR01007247.1:0-12519 GCA_015342045.1 Leptinotarsa lineolata
AGTATCTGTAGAAGAGAGACAAATCTCCAACCTTTCTTCGATGTTCCAGACTATCAAGGTTGCAAGTGATGTTTGCGTCTCCAATCAGGCGGATGGTTCTTTTCTAGATGGAATCTAGAAGCTTCTTTGTAAGCTTAGGGGCGGGGCTCTATACATGAGAACAATACTCCAAAGAAGAAAAGAAGGTCTGATCTGAGCTTTATAAAGCATCAAAAGGTGCTGAAGTGTGTACAGTTTTCTGGTCGGAATAGTATTCCAAGCTTTTGAGAAGCAGCCTTTGCAATTTCAGTAACATGATTGTTCCAAGACATATTGGTGTCCATTTTAACACTCAACAAACTTATCGAATCAGAGAGCGCAATTGTCTGTCCTGACATTATTATATTCGGTTCATTTATCAGATATCATTGATCATTTTGGAGAAAAGATGAATGATATCTGATTTAATTCAATAACGAATGATTGGAATGCAAACTGAATAGAGAAAAGTATTTTTTTGTGTAATCCAGTGTTCAAATGAAAGAAGTTGGTTCGAAAGTATTTTTTTGCGTACTTCAATGTGTCCGAAAGTTAGTTCTTTGCATAATTTACACATCTTTGTATAGAGGTAATTTTTTAAAATTGATTGCTGTCTTCCTCTCTTTGGAAGATTCCCAAATTTTTTTTGTATAAAGATGGGAAAATTATTCTCTTCTAAAAATATACCCCTCTCAATTGATTCATTTATCTGATTGAGTTTTGTAACTACCTACCATTTCGTAAAAGACGTTGTAGAAAATTTGATGTACCTACCAGCTCAACTGATGGATAGTATTATTAATTTTCATCAAGTAATGGGCCAGTGTCTTCATAATTCACCTTCACCTAATGGAAACTAGGTGAAGTTAACACCACAGCCATCCTTGAGCGTCAATAGCACCTGAAAGAACAGTAGGAACATATCTCCTTCAGGTCTAGATTCCCCATATACAAATAAAAAATTTAAACTTGATATCCTTAAAATTGACATTCAGCCCCCTTAAGACGGAAAGGTTTTTCAATATTCTTCACCGAAATTTTCTTACATGCTCTCGTCACGCCACTGAGATTTCTAAGAGAAGGGGGTTGATAAGCGCGCGTAGTTTACGACATCCTGGTTTTCCGTCATATCAAACGGCAGTATCAGGTGTAATTTTCGGCAGTAGCCTAAATGCAAACGTTTCGGAATAAAAGTGGCGATACGATGATACACATTAGTTGTCTATCACGTGGTATTGTTTATAAACAAACTCGAGTGTGTTTTCATGATAAATGTCAGCGGTGTCTGATGAAGGATTATTCGAAGTGATTCGTTAAGTTTTTACATAGGGTGAGAGAATATTTACCGTGAAAAAAATGTGTTAGTTGATGATAGAGATTCTTTTAAAGAGAATCGACAGATTTTAAAAAAATTTGGATTTTCGTTTTACCCAAATGATAGATAGATAGATAGATAGATAGATAGATAGATAGATAGACATGTTTACGACAGTGAAATGGTATCTTATTTTCTTTAAAATTCCACACCTAGAAAAGAGTAGAGTTCTTTGAAAAGACTTGAACAAATAAAACAAGATAATGAATCTGAAAACCTATTTCAAAAAAATTCAAACTAATGCGAGTACTGATAAAACATTCTGGAAATTGAACGAATCAATACATACATACAGTCTGTCTGCAAAGTATGGAATGAATTCGATATTTCCAAAACCAAAAGTCGTTTTACAAAAACCTGAAACTCTTCGATTTTTAATTTTAGTATTCCACATTTCACAACAAAATTTCATTATACAGGGTGATCCATATTAAGGTGATGACATCATCGATAATTTTTTTTAATGCAACATCCATTCACATACTTCCATCAAAACTTCCTGGATTGATTCTACTGGGGAATAAATTAATTGAAGTAGGTACAAGATATCCCCTTAAAAACTGAAGGTATGTTGGCCCATCTAAAGTACCGTCGAAAAAGTAGGGTCCGATGATCCTGTTCCTTACAATGCCAGCCAATACATTTACTTTTTGCGGGTATTGTGTATGACGCTCACGCATCCAGTGGGGTTTTTCTTTGACCCAGTACCTACAATTATGACGGTTGACCCCACCATTTAATGTAAAAGTGGCTTCATCAGAAAAAATTATATTTTTTACGAGGAGACGGTCTTGGTGAGTCATCCATCATGGCTTCACAAAATTCTATTCTTCTATCTGCATCATCCTCGTTCAATTCCTGTAGAAGTTCGATTTTAAAAGGATGCCATTTTTCCAATTTTAATACTTTGTGTACAGTTGTTTTACTGACATCGAAATCACGACTAACCTCACGAACAGAAGTGTGCACATCTTCTTCAAAAGCAAGTAGAACATCTAGTTTTGTATCATCATTTACAGAATGACGACCTGATTTGGGTGCATTTTCAACTGTACCAGTTTCTCTAAATTTCTTTTCAATCTCAATTACTGCTGACTGCGTTATGCGTCTTTCTGGATATTTTTCATTAAATAAGATATACATTTCCATCTGAGTTCGCGATCTGTCTCCAAAGCCAATCATCATGAGTATTTCAATTCTTTGCTTTACACACCTAAATTCATTACTACTTTAAATTAATTCGAAGCAATACTACAGAAAATTCACGAATTAATACAACAGCTACTGTCTTATTCAACAGTTACTTAACGTCAATCGAAATAATAACATTTCACAATAAACAAAAAAAACTAGCCGCCTAGTTTTTTGAAATTAATACGAAATACTTGTTAGCACGGTTACTGTACACTACAGCAAGGACTACAGTTCGAACATTCAAAATAAAGTCATGTATTTATTACTGGATTAATTTTCTATTGTTAACTCAATCATTAGAAAAAACATATAAAATGAATAATTAATTTCTACTTTTCTTACATTAAAATTATCGTTAAATCATTAAAATTTATTTTCTAAGCGCACATTTTTCAAATTCTGTCCATTAGACCCCAAGTATTATACCTTTTCGGAATCAGCTCGTTACGGATTATCTAAAACTGATACCAAATACAGGGTGTTGCGGTTTAAAACAATTACCAATGACGTCATAACATTAATATGATTCACGCTTTATAATGAAATTTTGTTGTAAAATGTAGAATATGGAAATTAAAAATCGACTTGTTTCAGGTTTTTGTAAAACGAACTTTGGTTTTGGAAATATCGAATTTATTCCATACTTTGCGGACAAACTGTATAATTTGCTCCAATAACCAAGACGGAGCGCACATAATTGAGACACCTCAATAATTTTCAATTTCTATTTCATTCCTCGATTTGAATATAGCTATGGTAATAGATGTTTTCCAAAATTCGGGAAAAATATTTGACTCAGCTATTAAATTGTAAATATGAAGTAATGGACCTCTTAACTATTCATAACAGCCCTTTAATACATAAGGAGGATGCCATTTATTCCCGCAGGCTTTTAAGGTTTGAGTTTTTTGACAGCTTCATTATAGACCAGTTCAGTTATTGTATGTATTTGAAAGGGGCCATTTGTCAAAGTAGAATCATTAAAGTTTACATTGTGTGAGGCTTTTACTTCACAGTAAACACATGAGAAAAAAATTGCAAACGATTCTGCGGTACCCTCATCTCCCACATCCGATGTTTCGCCGTGAGATACTTGCCTTATCTGCTCTTCAATACCAAATCTGGATAACAAGAAAAAACACTCAATTCATTCCTAAAATTACGATTTCATGTCACGGAATGAGTTTGATCATGTCATCGATGACAGTAGGTACGTAATGTTTGAATACGTGTTACAGTCAAGTGCAATGCTTTTTTGCAATCATACGAACATACTATACTCGAAAGTTTAAAATTTTTATTCGTTGAATGTTATTTAAAAATGAAAATTTTTTTATGTTATGTATGGAATTTTATATTTAGTTTCTTGGTACCAAATAATATACATGATGAAAGAAATCCTTGAATTAGCGCAAGTGGTAGAGCACGTGACCTACAATCGAAAAATTGTGAGTTCGAACCTAATGTCGATCAACTATTTGTCTCATCAAGTTGATCCTGGGTTGATTCTGCCGACGGGACTGAGAATAGCCATGGTGCTTCCCAGGCGCACGGGTAGTTATTAACACTACCTATCCAGAACACGAGGCTAATGACCATAGGAGTAGATGTCGTTAGCACTAAAAAAATCTTCCTTCTTTGATTATCGCCCCATCCGCCACTGAAAACATTTGACTCTTTTTGGTCGTTAACATGAATTACGAAACATATAATGAAATTCGATTTTATTATTCAACCGAAATCAAGTACAATACGTCGTGACATGTACGTAGACGATCCTTTTAGCGCAGCGTCTACCCACAACAAAATCAGATGAATCACAACTGAAAATGGCATCAAGAACGGAAAGTGAAATTATAAGCATTCCGAATATAAAGTGACTCACCTATTCAGGCTGTCGCGCATCGCCTTCGTTAAATAAAAACATTACCTGCAACAAATAAATGAAGCGGTAATGGTCGGATTCCATAAACCAGATCGTGATCTGGTTATATGATGATCGGTTTTGGTTGCTACCGAGTTGCTTGATTGGTAATATTGATGTTTGTCAATTCCAAGACATTTTTATATATACGTTGTTCACAAAATAAGGTGAATATTCTTTTTGACCAAAAAATATTTAGTTTTTCATCAATTTTCATTTTTTTTTTTTCGAAGTAGTCCTCTCAGGTATAATACACCTCAGATATATCGAACACTTTCATCTGAACTGGTTAAAGCTTTGACGTCACAGTGATCTGGTGAACACGTAGATTTGCCCTATTTTAGACCTGAAAATAATGAATCCAGCAAATGGGTGAGTTAAATAGAAGCTATCAAATTGAAATAGGCTGGTCTGATATTCCAACATTATCAAGAATTGGTCGTATTTACTAAACGTACCTCGTTTAGTAAAAGATGGTTTGAACGTTGGAACCTACATAATAAAGATTGGGTATCCTTTTATATTGATTTTATCGAAGCTTTTCCACCAAAAAGAAAAAACTTGGTCGTATTTTAGAAGATGCAGTTAATTTCCCAAATGCTTTCTTAACACCTATGAATCGTATGTACATGAAAAATCAGCAATGTCAAAGAGTGTACGCGCAAAATGGTATAATTAATCGTTTATGGAATATCTGAACCTGAAACACGCAATGCTGTTATGAATGCTACTGTCGTACTATTTCTGAGTTATTAGTGTTTTTGTCTTTCTTTATAAAACCTCCTAGTAGCTGAGGGACAACAAGAAATTATGGAAGCGACACTTTTTCACTTCAGAGGAAATACTCTTTTCCTAACAGACAAACAAGTGGATCTGCTAAAGGGACTATAAAATGTTATCAGTGTGGCAAGATGAGACATGTTACGGCAAATTGTCGTGCCAAAAATCCAAAACCCACATATGACAACCGAAGATTCTCTACCAGTCAACATGAAGTGCTGAGTTCATCACAAAGTTCCGAAACTTTAAGTTTTCGCATCAAGACGGGCCACAATGTTTCAAATTGTTTCACCAAAGCTACAATTGAGAAACGGCGCAATATTAATCTCTGTACTCATCCAAGAGCCTGTAGGTTCAACGAAAGTTATTGATGGCCACCAGTTCTGGGCTTTGACTAATACTGGAGCTGATTTATTGCTAATTTCTGATAAATTTTTAAATTTCTTTGAAAATAAAGTTATTCCATGTAGCATAATCTCAAAGGTGCTCATGAATGTCATCATTGAGGCTACTAAAAAATTCACAGGTTAAATAAACATTTCTGGTATTGATTTTCCTGTGAGTTATGTCTTTATTGCCTATGATTATCTTGATAACGGTATTCTAAATGGATGCAATATTTTTGAATATCAAAGCCTTATAACCATAACAAAGTTCACACGATTTCTTATCGTACGTTGCAAGTTACCAGGCAGTCATAGAATTTCTGAAGGATTTAGTTGACTGAATTCGATATTCCTGCCGAGTTCCGCAGTGATCTAGCAGCCTGAAAATACGCTTAGAGAGAGACATTATTGTCAATCGTACTTCCTATTGCCTGACTATCAATGAAAGGGGGGCAGTTCGATAAATAACAGAAGATTTGATAAGGAAAAACATTATATGAGCAAGTGAATCACCGTTTGCTAGTCCTGTGCTTTAGAATGTGCGTAGATTTTCGCAAACTCAAGGCTATTTGCACACATACCGATTTTGAACGGCCGACATAAAATCGGCCGATATTTTATCGATAGCAGGTGCTTGCAGACTCACCGGCTTCTTACCGGTCAAACAATTAGTTGCATGCACTACCAAAACTAGTTTGAAACTTAGTACGTACGATTTTACCTAGCAGTCGAGACTGGAATGGTCGGCAAAAAACCGGTGAGTATGCAAGCATGTATTTAGTTACGTACGCCACTACTTCCCGGTACTTCCGGCGATACAGTGGTAGCGGACGGCTGCTCACCGGTATTTTACCGGCAACGATCACCGGTCAGCGTGTGTGCCAGGTTCCGTTCCCACATGTGGTTCACTATTGGAATTTGGACGACCGGTAAAAAATCGCTCGTCCAAAATCAGTGTGTGTGCAATTAGCCTAACCGCTTCACAATTAAAGATCGGTTTCCTCTGCTACTCATCGACGACCAATTGGAGAGACTAGGCAATGGACGTTACTTTACATCTTTGGATATTCGTCACGCCAAACGGCCACTTTGAAATTCTCTGGATACCGTTTGGGCTTGCCAATGCACCGGATGTATTTCAGAGTGGTAAATCTTGCCCTCGGTAATCTGACGGATTAAATTACCCTAGTTTATTACGACGAGATTTTGATCCCTAGTGCGACTCTGGAAGACGAGTTCAATAATCTTCGGCGTGTACTAGAGGCACTTTTTATCGCAGGTTTTTCTTTAAGTATTGAGAAATGCCGTTTTCTTCAATCATCCCTGTCTCAGGTAAAAACATTAGACCCGAAAAATTGAAAGTTGAGGCACTGGTGATATCAGCGGTTCCAAATAATGTCAATCAATTCTATTGAGAATTATTTTGTCGCCATCGGTCATGGGAAGCTAAGACGCTGAATCATGAATGCGATGTCAAAAAGTTTTTGTTTTTCAAATGATTCAATGACATATTATTAGGAAGATTATGCGTTCGTCCATTCTGTGTTTCTTCATGCTAAGATACAGATGCCGCTCATGTTTACTTCTATGCGATTCAGTTTATGTGAAAGGGAATAAAAGGTGTTATTCAAAGTGTGACCAGTGTTTGTTCTATCAAAAGATTCACTTCCCACTGGTTTGGCGTTACACTATCTCTCCCGCCACATTGAGCTTGGTAACCTATAGTGTATAGTTTTTTTATTACAGTGTACATAACCTGTGATATAGTAATTAAATATATTTTATATTTTATTATCAAAGTGTGCATTCATTTTTGCATTAAGCCCGCGTATATTTGGCCTGTCTCAAGGATCAGTAAATGTTAAATCCACTCTCTTGGTAGATTGAAATTATGAGAAAGATTTCACTAAAACACCTGCTTGAAGAATAAATTTCATAAAAACTGATAAAATTGTTTTTTAAAATCAGATGATAGCGAGTAGCGCAAGAATATTTTTGTTATTTGTTAATAGGAACATCTGAAACTTCATTAATCAATTTATTTTCTAATGATATTGAACTATTTTTATTGATATTTGTAATTTAAGATCTTTAGTAATATATTGCAATAACTAGCTACGCTTTTTACATGAGATATTATTTTCGTACGGTCACAGAGGTTCAATAATTTTTTAAACCAATAAAGAAAAACTAGCATTGATTTTAGCTGGGGGTTTCAATGTGAATTTTGCAAAACATGGATCAATCACGTTCATCCAAGAAGAATTTAAGTAGCAAATTAACTACAACCCAAGAGAACCTATTACCAGATATGGAACAACAATAGATGCTGTATTCATTATATATCTTGATAATAATATGTCCAATATTTTTGTGACATACTTCAGTTATCATCGACCAATTGTCATAGTAATACCGTCATAGGCAACATCGAATATAACTATTACCGAAAAGAAAAAAAGTCGGTTTTGGAATCCATTCCGAGCATTATTGAATGTTTCCGGGGTAATACTGTAACACACATCTGTTATTCCGTCCATAAGTTTCTGAAGTGACTGTGGCTGAGTGACGTACACCATTGATTTCATATACCCCCACAGAAAGAAGTCCATAGGTGTCATATCACGTGACCTAGCTGGCCATTCAATGGGGCCACGTTGGCCTATCCACCGCCCCGGAAAATTCTCATTAAGCCATTCTCAGACCGGTCTCTAATAATGAGGGGGTGCACCATCTTGTTGAAAGGTAACATCCATCATAAATTCATTTGGATTTGCCCCAACTACTTTTTGAATACTGTTATGGATCTAATTTTGAAGCATATTTAAATACAGGCGCCCAGTTAAATTTTCTGCCATAAATTTTGGACCTATGATATGGTTACCCAAAATATCCGCCTATGCGTTGATTTTCTATGGAGTTTGAGTATGACTCTCTCGAAAAACGTGCGGATTTACGTCTGACCAATAACGCACATTTTGCCTATTTACTGTTCCATTTAGAGAAAACGTACTTTCATCACTAGAACAAATAGAGTTAACAAACCGGGATTTTGGATTATGCAGTCGGACATGACCTCACCAAATTGCAGTCTACTATCCGGGTCATCTTTTGTTAATTGACGCAGAATTTTCAATTCATATGGGTGAAATTTGTGTTTTTTAGATATTTTTTCACAGTGCCACAATCCATGGCTACTGTTTTCGTTGTTTGTTGTTAACAACAGCTGCCAGAACATCGATTTGCTATTCTTCTGAAATATATTTTCTTCCAGATCCTTTTTCATTCGTTACACAACCAGTCCTTTGGAACTTACTGACCAATTCCCTCAAGTAGGTACGAGATATTGGATTATTCGAGAAGCGCTCATTAAATATTCTTTGCGCTTTATTGTAATCACGCCTAGCTTCAGCATAAATTAAAATTGCTTCGGTTTTTTTTCCAAAGGACGGGGACGAGGCATTTGAAAATTATAAGGAAATGCTGAAACCTATGAAAACTCTCAAAAGTATCGATATGATTAACGTCAATATCAGACTGATATTGAAATGAAGTGCTATTTAGAGTCTTCAGAAAAATAACCAAGGGATTGAAAACTAGAACAAAAACCACAATTCAAAATACCAATAAAATATGCGCACCTGTTTCACCACAAAAAATTGCTTTCTTGACCAGGGGCCTTCAAATCAGGGGCCACGTCGTCCTCATTTACATTTAACAAAAAAAACTTGATGGTGCCCTCTTGACACTAGACCACGTGATCACAATCATTTTTATGCGAAAAAGTAGTAAAATTAGTACTTATATGTCTGAATTTTCTCGACGTCTATAGCTTTTACCGCTCAAAAGTTAAGGGAGAGGAGAACTTTTGACGTCCTCATTGTATATCTATTGAGTATTTGGTATCCTCTGATATACCTAACCAATAAATACTAGTAGGTATTATATAATACGAAATATCTCTGTCATCAGAGCATGTTAAATATCTCCTACGACTGACAAAAATCACATGTATATATTTACCTTAAGTCATGTCGCTCTAAGACTTCAAACAATGTGCTAGTTCGAGTATTTATTACTGTAATCAATAACTTGATGAAAAATTGTTCTAGACACTTCCTAATGTTTCCACAAACACTTTCACTTCAACACGGGAAACTTGACATCAATTAATAATATCCGCATGTCGATACTCAACTATTTTGTTATTAGCCAACTATCTGATCATTTCTATTACGAGAAATCGCTGGAATTACCAGTTTTTTTGGAGACAAAGCCTTTGTCGCTTTTTGTTGTGGGTAGGTGAGTATTCAGTGGCAGCAGAAATCAAATGTTTTGCGAACATTCAGGTCCGTAAAGAGGAAGTTCTCTTATATTTATTTAGCTTGCCGTGTTTGCTTGTTTGGATGAAATTTAGTAATTGAAGATTAACCCACCTTATGTTGACAGATTGATCTGAAATTTGTTACATACATTTAGTTTTGATCACAATACAATTAAAAATAAATTCTGTATCATTGTAAATCCAAGATGGCCGCAGCTATAAAATGGCGGATTACATATTGTTTCACAAATACCTCAATATGGGTATCAAATGACAGAGCTTGACTCGTAAAATAGTTGTACACTTTGAAAAAGATGCGAATTCAAGATGGTGGCAGCTACAAAATGGCGGATTACATATTTTTTCACAAATACCTCAATATGGGTATATAATAGAAATAAAAAAAAGATAATAATGGTCTAGATAATGTATTGAGAACTAAAAAATAATACGGAAAGTCCTAGGTAGCAGTCATCACAGCACTCTTCTCAGCAATCTACTGTATCGAACCGATATAAAAATAATAATATCGTTGGGCGTAGTATTTACATATTTACTCAGGTTACGCTACGCCCAACGATTTTATTATTTTTTTCAACGATCAATATCGTAGATTGCTGAGGAGAGTGGTGTGATGACTGATGCCTAGAACCTCCCAAATTATTCTTTAGTCTTCAGTACATTGTCTACATCATTAGTATCTTTTTTTTCAATAAAACCATTTGACTAATTTTATTTTACTTATTTCATTATCGTTTGATTAAACGGATGGTCGACAAGTAAGCATACGTTTTTATGAAAAAATCCCTATTCAGTACTTCCTAAATTAAATGAAGGAATTCTAAGGTCGATTTCCTTATAGAAATAATGTAAATTTATTAAAAGTATGCTGAAAATTTCCAGTAAAATTAATCTTGATAATATTCATCCAGGGTGTAATAAGCCTTCTCGACCATGAGTCTTTCCATATCTTTTCGGAACCTAAATTCGCTTGGAATCTCTCGCGAATCACGAGGAAGGTACTTGAAATTCAATAACTTATTGAAGTAATATTTTCTTGCGAGATTTTTACTGGAAAGTTTACAAAACCGCAACACGTGTTTCGCTATACAAAAGCTTTTTCCAGCGTGTTCATATAATGGTGATAGATGATTTTAAACATAGTTTTGTAAGCTTTCCAGTGAAAATGCCTTGTATATCTTGTAACCAAATGCCTCCTCACAATGAAGTGAGGAGGCATTTGGTTACAAGATATAGTGACAGGAGCGAGTTATGAAGGCTAAGTTTGAGAATATTTTGACTTGGTATTTCTTGTGCATGAGTCGAATCATTCCCAAAACATAAAGACAAGCAAAAATCGGCACTGTTTGTTTCAAAAACAATGGACGAGAGGCAACGTGATTTATATGGGACTCAAAACCATTACTAGTTGAGGATTTAGGTAAAGTCCAAACTGAATGAGTCTATAGGCCCTTTGATCTCGTGACGAATGCAAAAGTGTTACCAGTTTGAAAAAGCGGCATTTTAAAAGTTTCATAAAGTTTGAGAGGTGATGGCTGAAAAAATATCATTTTCTTCACAAACGAGTCAATCAATAGAATAAATCATTCATAGTGTTCTACTCGTTCATGGTTTATTCAAGGCACATAATTGTGATCAATTAAATAGATCGTGGACATTCGGAAAAAGGCAATCAAGTGATCTGGTTATAGTTATTCAATACAATGTAACAACTGAATGGAGAAAAGTGATTTTCATTTAATTCAATGTTCATAAGGAAGAAATAGTTCCGGGAGGGCTTTTTCTTCCAACATCGATGCACTTCTACTAGAGATGACCGCTTCGTCGTCAGCAGCGTGTTAAGAAATCGCTTCAGTACCGCTACTGAAGTTTGTACACGTCTTTCTGAGGTAAGAAATGTCCATGTGAGTGAGCGTACCGTTAGAAGAAGACTAGCAGAAAGCAATTTAAGGGCTTTTCGTTCAGCTCGTGCCCCACAACTGCTCCCACAACACCGTAGAGCTAGACATGATTTTGTACGAAAAAATTCTGACTGGACAATGGAGAAATGAAAGGACGTATTGTTCTCAGACGAGAGCAGAGTAGCCTCAAGAGGTCCAAATGGACGTCAGCGTGTCTATAGGTGCCAAAATAAAAGGTTCGCTCCGTGCGCCGTAACGGAAACAGTGGGCTACCAGGGAGATTCCTTAATGGTATCTCTTACGAGGCTCGTATTGATCTTGTCGTGTTTGATAGAGGCAATGTGAATGCTCAAAGATACGTGGAAGAGTTTCTTCAAGACCACGTCTTACCATTTGCACCTTTGTACCTTAATGAGGTCGGGATTCAAGTTCTTCCATGGCCGGCGCCCAGTCCCGATCTTAACCCAGTGGTGCACATTTGGAATAACCTCAAAAGACGTGTAAGAGGTAGAGTACCAGCCCCTATGACCCTGGGAGAACTCAAGAGGGCTGTGGTAGAGGAGTGGCAC
Organism: Leptinotarsa lineolata; assembly: GCA_015342045.1. Lineage (NCBI taxonomy): Eukaryota > Metazoa > Arthropoda > Insecta > Coleoptera > Chrysomelidae > Leptinotarsa > Leptinotarsa lineolata. The sequence goes on from WOGR01007247.1 coordinate 12,493, forward strand.
AGTATCCTCCAATTGGATATTAGGAAT
>WOGR01007248.1:0-12518 GCA_015342045.1 Leptinotarsa lineolata
ATTTATGATATATCCATTACAGCCTTGAAAATGACGAGAGGAATAATCAAAATTTTCAGGGCTGTAATGGATATATCAGGAGTATGAATATGTCACGGTGTAGTAGTACATTATGACAACCAAGCCTTTCTGATGAAATTTATTAATAATGATATTTTTGCCCTTTGTGTGTGGTGATAAATGAGGAGAAATTACAATTGAGAAACCTCTTGTAATTTTTAAAGGCTGGGGCTCTTCGGTATACACTGTGGTTTGAAATCTCCGTCTGTAGTTCAGAGAGGTAACGGGGTTTCAAACCACATACAACTGATTTTGTTGTTTTCCAAATGAAGAGTTCTTGAAAAATATAGTTCGGGGTATGATGTTCCAGGCTAACAAGATTGCTTGTGATGTTAAATTGCTTTGTTGAATTTTAAGCTGTTTCTGTATTCTTCTAGTAATTCTGAAACAATGTTTCAAACTGTTTTTTACACACAATCAGAAACTGAAACAATATTGTTCTGACAATATCATATATTAATAGTTCATATAGCATTTTTACCTGGAAGTTTCATTAGGAGTTGTGTCTACTCTATGCAATTTTGAATTTTCAAATATACTTCATGGTATTTCTTGCTGTTTTTTGATTATAAAACCTTCCACAGTATGAAAATAAACTAATCTGAATCAACAAAGAATCTGCTGAAGTGTAATAAAGGGCAATCTGAAAAGTATTTAGTCCTACACAAATAACGTATTTTGAGATATAAATCAGAAAACGGGAATATGAACAACATTTGGTACTGATACCTGTTAATGAAATACACTCCTGAACGTAAGGCTTATCATTTGAAAAGTACCCATTGAAATTAAAGAAATCATCTTGAACATCATCTTGAAACAAGGCTTTTCAATTTTTCAAATATTCGCTAGTTACATTGATAATTTGATATACATTTTCGAAAAACTTGTTTGAGAAATCACAATTTTAATTTTTGGATAGTTCTTGATAACAAACATATTTCGTCTGGTACGCTCTTAGATAAATGTTACAGAGTCATTAGTATTTTAAATGAATACTGATGTTGTTGTGTTCTAGATGAATCATATCTCGCACATAATTTGAACAATCAATCGCTATTTTTTCCTCACTCTCAAAGGTCAATTCAGAATTGAATGTTCTTTTACCAAACATTAAACTGTCGTGAGTCTACAAGAGATGATTGCGAAATGTTTTATTGATCTCACAATCACACAGAGTATCATCTCTCACATGACCTTATTCAATTTTCAAATCTTCTCAACAGGAGTTGAAAGATATATTATGTGATTCTTTGCGTAATCATACAGAGAACTGGTTACATGCAGGAAAGTATCTCAAACGTGACCTAGTATCATTCACTGTGATTCCTAAGCAAGTTACATTTCCTCTTCTCATGATCTACGGAGGTATGTTAATGGTCCCAAGTAGATCATGTAGTATTTAAGGCTCCACAGGGATGAAAACAGGCCTGAATTTCATACTATTCATTTCATATCACAAAAATTGAATGTTTTCTGACCCTGAAATGGTTCATCCAGAATATTTTTCACCTAATATCAGTTTTTTCAGCCGACTTTCATCTGCCTTCATTACGCGAGAAATAACATAAATGACTGAAAAACACTTCAAAATAATTCATCATCGTGTATAAGCAAAGTAGGTCAACAAAACCATTGACGATAACATTCTCCTTCTCAATAGCTACTTCGACTAGTCATTGTTTTCTACAGCCCCCTTCCAATATCCTTGAGTTTGATGAGATTCATATCACGTCGTCAACGGCCTAAATGGGTTACTACGGCCCTGCAGTGCTTCAATCAGTGTTATTGAAGGGGTGCGTGCGTTGCTATGGGGCAAAATGTCGAGTCCCTCTTAATTCCGAGGACTATCAAGCAAAGTAATAACGTGGAAGGACATTCTCGCTATGCATAGCCGGAAAATCCGGAAAAATTCGATACTTGGAATTAGCTTGTCGTTTCTGGTGAAAGCATTTGGTTAAACGGTGTTTTGTGAAGAGAAATATAACCCTCAATTTACCAAGTCTGTAAAAATCGAGTCGATGTTTGGGAATTTCGAAAACGAGAAACGTTACAGACAAGGTCAAATGGAGACAAAGTTTAGTATTTTGAAAACTATCATTATCAGCTAGCCCTCTTACTTCTAGAGAAATAATAACAATAATAATAATAATAATAAATATGCTTTATTGACCAAAGAGAAATTCTAATTGACAATGCTTTGGTAAATATTGCTTTTTTTAGAAGAAATAACCATAGCCGAATATGAAATCAAAATAAATGCTAGTAGATTAATTAAAATATCTAGAGTCCTAACATAAATTATTGAATGTTATATTTTCAAAAAAAAATTTGTTACCAGTTCTATGCCACATTTTTAACGATTGCCTAGTATCCGGTACCTATCCAGATCAAATGAAACTGGCCGTAGTTATCCCCATATTTAAAAAAGGTGAACAAAATGACATGAATAACTACAGACCAATAGGTTTGCTAACAGCTTTCTCCAAACTATTTGAAGTGATTATGTCAATGAGAATTATGAATTTTTTTGTGGCACATGGTTCGTTCAATGATTTCCAGCATGGTTTTCTTGAAGGGAAAAGTACCGAAACAGCCTTGTGCAAGTTTGTGGATGAAATTTAACACTTAATTGAACAAAACTCTTGTGCCTGTGGTGTCTTCCTGGACCACAGTAAACCGTTCAACTGTGTTGATCATTCCATTTTACTTCGAAAGCTTTTCAATTACGGAATAAGAGGAAATGCCTTGAATCTCTTGAAATAGTATTTGAGTAACAGGAAGCAAAAAGTACATATTAGGCAACAAAATGATGATTTTTTCTCAGACTTCACTGAAATAGAAAAAGGCGTACCACAAGGAAGTGTACTTGGGCTTTTGCTATTTATTATATACATAAATGACTTCTCTGAAATTTACAAACAATCAAGTTCTAATGTTGTAAGCTATGCAGATGATTCCAATCTCATTGTACCACTAAACAGGAGCCTTAATTTGGAAAAATCAATTTCAAATAGCATTTCTATAGCATCCACATATTTCAATACCAACAAGTTATTGTTAAACAAATCTAAAACAGACTGCATTTTATTCAAAACTGTTCACAAAAATATTGCTATTCGGAGTATTTTAAGCTCGGTAGTGAAAGACTAGATATTTCAACAAGTACAAAACTGTTAGGAATATATATAGATGATAAACTGAATTATGAGGTACATATTGACTGTCTTGCAAAAAAAACTTAGCAAATGAGTGTTTAGCTAATTAGAGTGTTGAGACGTCACTTGATAATCGATGTCCTGAAAACGGCATATTATGGGGCTGTTTATCCTCTGCTGAAATATGGAATATTAGTATGAGTAGGGAGTACACAACTGGAACGTATTTTCATAATACAAAAACGAATATTGAAAACAATGTTCAATATGAATTATACAGACACAGAAACATTCATTTCTTTTGTTTACTTACGTACGGTGTAATTGAGTATTCAAAAACTGTTTACACCTTCTCATTTTCAACTTTCAATGTGTTGAAAAAATACATTGACCTATTGAAAATATAAGATGTTTTCAAAATAAGAAATCATCATCAATGTGTTTCGGAACCTTCTACTTGTTTTAAAAATTTGGCCTGGAAAAGGAAATAAGTGATGGACATGTATCACTAACAATTGAAGTAGGTTTCTGAATGGAAACTTAAAAAAAAAATCGTTAGTGCTGAATCTGATATTTTGTTTTAAAAATCTTGTTTTAGAATTAACGGTATTGGTTTCAAATGAAACATTGTAACAAAGATTTAACAAAACAAACGAAACTTTTGTGATACACTCCCGTTATATGTACTTCAACAAGTATGTTACATGTAGGTATGTTATATTGAAATGTTCAGGTATGATATGAAACAGCGTTACATATCACATGACATATCACTGTAAAATATCACAATCCTGAATTTCATTAGTATGGACTTTCATTGTCTTTTGTGATATAATATGATTTGAAAGAACAAATAAAATTGGAAATGGAAATGAATAGCTGAAAATATCAATTATATCAAACAATGAAACTCTGAAACGAAATTACAATGAAATGAAACAAATAAAATGGAATAATAATCAAAAAATTTCAAGCCAAGTCACTTCACGACGTTTCGATTGTTAGTATCCACAATCATCTTCGGGTGATGAATGGTGATAATAACAATTATTATAAGCATGGGAACCCTTAAATGAAAGTACAATAAAATAAAAATTGCGTAAAAAATTGAATCATCAAAATGAAATGAAATCGAGACGTGATAAAAAACATAGTGAGTTTCATTTCTCATTATTCATGATGATCTCCTACCACGTAGTAACTAACGGCTACATCCATCGATTTATTGAGATCACATATTTTTATTGTTAAAAAAATGCAATTCTACCAGGTAAACTGATTGTAACGATCTTAAAAGCATAAGAAGAGTAAACATAAAAGCAGAAAAAATGTAATTTACCATTATATTGAGAGAACAGAGATTAGATTGGCTAATAATGGAAAAATTAAAATTAGCTATAGGTCTAGAATAATAATTAAGAATGACAAAAAAATATTTTTTAAAAGTGAACCAATAGTCTTGAAACTATTGAAAAACGGTTTTCTCTTCAGATATATCATATATTTTTTGCCACTTGCGATAATCTAAAGGGAGAGTGGCAAAATAACTCTTCATACAAACTTGAACTTGAAACGTCAGACTTTTGTATATAAAAGTTGCACCAACCCGACTTGACTCGTCTGTGAACTTTGGAAGCGGGTGTAGATGAAAATAGCTATAAATTATTTAGTTCTCGACGAACTGAACTTTCGTGAGATTCATTGTCTCTGTGTCCAAAAAGAAGGAGTCTAACTAATAAATTTTTATATACCGCAAGATGTATTGTTACCACAAGATGAATGTTAGTAGCTAGCTTTCCGTGTTTTATAACTCATAAATCAAAGAGTGGATTCATCTGTTTACATTTTTTCTTGTTCATGTTTTTCCGGAAACAAAGGTATAGGTCTCTACGAAGTTTTCACGGTGATAGAAACATGAGATTAGAAATAGTGTCATAAATATTACACTCATATCTGAATGTTACGATGCAGCACAGTTATACAGTGTGTGGAAGCCAAATGAAATAAATTTATTATTTCGGTTACTATACATATTGAAAAAACATCCGGAACACGAATAATAATTTGACATTCTTCAATGTAAAAATGCCACCCCTACCTTCAACCCCCTTCAAATGACAGGTACAACTCCCAATTTTTTGAATAGGAAGTATAGGTTTGTGATATATCGCTTGAAAGATCTCTTCATTCTCTATTCAAAAATGATATTGCTTTCAAGTTTATGGTAAAAATTAAAATAAAATGAATTAAAATCATGCCAAAATTCGATAAAATACACTCAAAATGTAATGCAAAACATAATGAAATGTAGAATACGAAAAAGAACTATGGATGTTAATGAAGTAGGTGTTCAAAATGTTCACCGCGAATGTTTTGGGAACATCCTAATCTCAAATAAAACTATCTTCTTACATTATTTAACATATCAGGTGTGACCCACCTAATCTCAAGCGGAATTTGTTCTTTCAAGTCATTCAAATCTGGAATTTAGTTTTGTACACATTGCTCTTTGCATATCTCCATAAAAAGAAATCTAATGATGAAAGATCAGGTGATTGCACTGGTCATTCAATCGATCCTCGCCTCCCTATCCACCGATTGGAAGATGTTGTATTGGTGGACATTAACTTGGTAATGTGGTGGTGCTCCATCCTGCTGATTTACTGGAACTTGAGGGTTTCCTGAACCGAGATATTAATTTGCGAAACTTGAAATGACATAATTTTGAAGTAGTGCCAAATAATTATCGCCATTCAAGTTACTCTCAATGAAAAAGGGACCAATGATATGGTTTTCTACAATCCCCGCCCAAACATTAGCCTTTTGAGGGTATTGCGTGTGTTCCTCTCTCATCCGGTAAGAATTTTCTGCTGACCACAAGCCGCAATTTTGCCGATTAGCATGACCGTTAAGAGAAAAAGTACACTCATCAGGAAACATTACGTCTTCTAATTGGATGATATTGTTATCCAATATGTCCATCATTTGCTCACAAAAATAAGTTCTTCTCTCAAAATCGTCTTCCATGAGCTCCTGAGTAGGTATCATTATATAGGGATGTATTTTATTTCCTTTTAATATGTTTACTATCGATGTATGGCTAACATTGAATGTAGTGGTTGCCTGTCTACTCGATGTATGTGGGTTTTCCTCAAACTCAAGCATTACATCTGATTGAGTTCATCACTCATTGCATTGCAACGCTATCTGATCTGACACATAGTGAATACTTTAAATGACGTTTATTTAAATTGCAGTCCACTCTTAAAACAACTTAGACATCTTAAACGTAGGCAATAAACCGGTCGTAAACAGTAGATGCACATAAGCGATAAAATTACGTACTATATTTTTGAGTGTAGTATATATGAAGACAAACCGAACAGCTAAATATAAGACTCATGTACCAGGTCTGATAAATTTACTAATTATCACCATATAAAACCTCCCACTTGGAAAATAATGATTAGACCTCTTATTATACCACGCCGCCCATGCCATACAATGAAACTTCCGACGTTCGGTAGCTATTTTGTTTTCATGCCATTCGAATTGACTTCGTATATACTATACCTATGTTGAAAAATGGAAAATAACTTATGAAAAAGTTGTTCGGATCATAGGCAAATATAAGTTTCCATATTCCAATCACATGTTATGAAAATCTTGGAAAAATGCATAGTGATATGTATCGAAATTGAGAATTATTTAAACTGTGATCTGACAGCAGACCAAATAGAGATAGTTTTCATCTCTACTACTCATCAATCACGTTCATGTGAAACATTGTTCCACAGTCAGCCAGATTTCAAACATGGTGGAATAAAAGTCTGTTATGAGTGGGACAACAATCTAGAAGAGCCTTCAAAAGGACCAGAACATCAATACATAATGTTTCTGACTTAATACAGAGAAGCCTCAAGAAAATGCATACACAAAAACAGGGGACATAATAAGAAAGCTGCTCCTGGTGCAGTTCCCTAATAAGAAATGAAAATTTCATCAGAGTTGCCGACGAATGCGGTATTGTCAGACTATGAGTACGTCAAAGAAAGTGATAAATTTGGATAAGAGTACATGGTTCATAAACCGATTTCAAACATATTGCCAAGTCGCCGAGTGTGATCTCCAGAACAAATTTTGTCTCGACATGTAACTTGAAACATGAACATTAATTAGGGCCATCATTATTTTGAAATCTAAGAAAATCGGAGAGGATTGGTCTAACAGAGTTTTAGACCAATCAACCTCTTGGTATTTCCAATAAAAATATTAGAAATAATACTAGATATACATTTTTGGGACAGACCATTCCATCGAAACTGATATTCTGATTGGTTTTCTAAAAAATATCTTCATGAATGAATTCATTTGAAACTTAGATATTGAGTTCCATACCATTTACTCAGATACTGTCTTTTGAAACTCAAAAAAACTCAATAATGACGGAGATGGCCACATTCCCGTATGTTATTGGTTATTGATTCCATTTTGAACATACAACGTGGTTTAGGTTTTGAAGATATATCGACTCATGATATATCATTCCACAAATAGGTCAAATTTGATATCCAGTTTTGCTGCCATACCCACAATGTTCAATACTCATATAAAACACCGAGCCATCAAACCAAACAAATGAATCAAAGGGGGTGAAATTTAATTACTAATTTTGTTTGAATTTTACTCTGAGCTCGATATGGACAGGTCGTAAAATGATAATAGATTGATGACGGACATATATGAACAAATCTGCCATTTATCAGGATTATCGATATTTCTATGATTCTAATTAAATGTATTTTCAGAGGTCAGTAGTCGTTTGGTTAGCGTTAGTTTCCCTGTTTCAGTCAATCGCTATGTGAATTTTGATTCACTTACATAACAAGTATAATAACAGAAGAAATTGAACAAGAAAAAAATCTTATGGGTGGTATTGAACTGTTTTTAAATTTTCATCAATTGGTTGATATTAGGTTTGATAGAAGATAGTTGAAGTCTCATATCAAGTTCGGTGTCCAGTTTATTGCGGTATTATGTCGACTTTATGTTTTGAAGTTAGAGCCGAAAGTCACCTGTTCACAACTATACCGTTCAATCTCAGAAGCGGCTTTCATTATAGGGACTGTACGCTCACATGTAGATATCGGCATGGTGAAATACTATGCCGGATTCTCTGGAACAGCCGAAAGCCACTTTTCGGACAGGCAGCGGTAGCTTTGCCTCTAGCGGCGGCCCGTTTGTGTCGGCTTACCAAAGTATACCAATCATTTGAATGAATAGAGTATATTGTGTTGGGTGGCGACTAAGTGATTTTGTTTCTAACTCCTTGCGGAACCCCTATTATAGGGGTACCGCGAAACCCTAAGGTTCCGCGGGAACACACTGCTCTAATGAGTTCATAACGCCAAAATTTTAAATTGTTCATTTTCCTTCAATATTCAACATTCCGTATCTCCGAACTAAGGGTTTTGAATACATATTCACGAAAAATTTTTTCGAAAAGAAATTATAATGAGTTAAATTTTCAAATTGATGGCAATACTCAAGAAACACCCCTTATAATATTGATATTTTTTATAACCACCATAATTCACAATTCACCTCTCAGGTACCTTATTCCGAAATCCATTTCGGAATAAGGTACCTGACTCGTAACTCGTAATTTTTTTCCTGCCCAAAATCTAAAGCAGTATCATCGTCCATAGATATTCTAATATGTATGGACGATGGCAGTATCTTTCTTTCACTCATCTTGGGAACGTAATCCTAACATAATCCTGTCATTACAACCTTGAACAAAGAAATGACATCCAAGTCCATAAATACATCCTTCCCCATATAATATCCCTAGATCCTTACCCATTCAAAATTTGCCGCAAGAAATTACATCACATTAAGCTTTAAAAGATGTAACCTCAGCCTACCGGTAATAAAGAAGTCAACCCCGAGAGAAAACGTAACGTTGTAAATAGAACTTCAACGGAAACACGTCTTTTCGTGAACAAATAAAATGTAAATTATAATATATAAAGTACATTTATAGCCACATAAAGTTGTTGTAAAGTGAGGATGTGACATAAATATATTTCAGGTAGACTGTCTTTCCAACGCTGTTGTTGCCTGTAAATTCTCACTTCGAATCTATATGTGTGTAGTTTCAACTCATTTGGTTTATTTGCAGTGACTATTTGTATTTTCGAGTTGAAAAAATTATTCATTGAATTTTTTTAACGAACATATTTGGAAAAAAGCGTTTAGACTTTCCACAATTAAAAGCTTCGAGTAGCATTGGGACAAAAAGCGATGGATAAATAAACTAAGTACTTATACTCTGTCCGTCCAAGCACCGGAGTGTCAAAATATCATCACGCATAGTGCACGTGATCTCCTAGACAAGGCTGCTAATACGGAGTCACACTCTGAATGACGATTGACGATTGACGATTTAAGGTATATTTCATATGGACTTTTCAAAATTTTCCTTCAGAAGTCTTGTTTGAATCGATAGAAAGATATTCATAATTGTAATACTGTTTCTGTTGCCAAATGATGGACTTTTTATTGATATTCCTTCAATATCCATATCCATAGGACCTACCATTGATGTGCAATGAATATCCTGAGTTGACTGGGTATTGTTTCTAATTTTGAATTTTCCAATATTTCGATTTGCCTGTTTAACGATTATTCCCAACCTAGTTATATATTCCATTTTCTATTATGTATGTCTCATATTTAATGGCTTAATTAAAAAATAGAATTGTTAAAAATGAACATATGTGAAGATTTTCCATAGTTTTGTATTGTACTGTGTGAAAGCTACTTTCTAGGTTTTTTGACCATGTTCTGCAGGTTTTTATGGCTGACGTTTCGACTAATACTACAATATTTTCACAAAATATTTCATTATGTCGATTATATACTGAGATATAAAGAAATGGCATATATTATTGGTCCTACAAGAGATCTTTGAGGAACACGTAATCATATTTTAACCATATCTTATTATCATTTCATCAAAATTTGATATTCAATTTGATGTTATCTTGCAGAAATTGTTTGGTATTTTATGTGAATATCGAAAACCACATAAAAAAGTGGAAACATTCAAAAAATAGCAACATGCACCAAAACAAATTTGCATAATTCCATTTGACCCTAAAATTATGTTCAACGTGTAAGGGTGATAACGTATGCTTATAGCCATAAGGAATAAATAAGATTAAACATTCTCTCAATCAAACCATCTCAAAAATACAGTGTTGAACTTATGGCTACATTTCAATTTTGACCCTATTGAAATGCTGCCGGGCTCTTGGCCCAATTCCAACTCCGGTTAACAGTTGTCAATGAAAATTTCAGCGATGAAAATAATCTCGTTTTCCGATATCGGATTCTCACCAAACTTTCGTCGTCGTGAAAGTTGGATGATGGACAATCGGTCCCAAGTCAGATGTGACCCGTACACCTAGGCGCGGAAATAAAATCAATTTTTCATTGTAACTGCTCCTGTCAGGATGTTATATCGTTTCAATTCGTGATGAATAGCTTCTAGGCCCACATAAGAAGTTTTCTACCTGAAAAAGGTCGTATAATAATTTCCGATGAATCACTATGGTGAGTTTTTGTGATTTCCGAAGAAGAACAATAATTTAAAAAATACGGGTTGCACCCCAGGAGTGCCGACAGAAGTGAAAACTTGAATATTAACGTTGTGTATTTTTGATACCTTGGAATGGTTAGAGAATAATTTCGCACGAATTGTTTTAATTATCAGTATGAAAATAGTATCATTTATGTGGTAAAATTCAATATTCATTTATTGCGCTATCGTACACAACATGACAATTTATATTATATTAAAAATTTAACACTTCAGAACTATTACAATTATTTTACATTAAAACGTTTATCTCTCTAAAAATGAACTTCCATCTATAATTTCAACGACTCTTTCACCATCATTATTACTAGAACCATCACCGCTAATCTCTACAACTGATACTATAGGTTTATGGTAGCTGAAGAAAGAAACGAACAATTTTGATTCGAACCTATTCAAATGTTTAATAAAGACTGCATCAATATTAGTTTTGTATTTAGTTGTGCTGAGATTGCGATCATTAGACATCGTTAAATCAAATTCATTATTTTAAAATTCAATTAATAGTTGATTTTTATCGTCTGTGAAGTTTATGTTGAAATTTCCACTCAAAATTAATGGCAAATCATCGAAGCTTTTTTCAATTTTTTTTTGAAGCAATGCAAATGCGTCATGAGAATGAATGAATGAATTTTCATACAAGAAGTCTCGTATAGCACGTAATGACTTATCCGGAGAAATGCAATAATGAACTGTGTTCATATTTTTTCATCAATAGATGCAATTTGTTCAACTTCCATATCTTAAACACTCTATATACACGAATTTCACGAGTAAACAGACTGTCGAGCAATCAGCAGTCACTATCCATGGATGCGCGTACGACGCTGTAACACAAACACACACGAAAATTTGCGCAAGCGTTCTGCGTCGCCTAAACGAAACAGTAGGCGCAGGCATACATTTTCGCCGCGCGATAGAAAGAGAGGGGGATACTTCCTCTCCTACGCCGTGCCGGCGGTCTATTCTCCCTCCGTCTTACGAATTTTTGATCAGGTCAAGTGTCCTGACGTGAGTTTCACATTTTTTACCCATCAAAAAAGTGCACAACGCCGCTAAAGAAGTTTCACTTCAAAAATAATTATGAATACAATGGGATGCATACATATAGCAAATGTTTCTTACCATGGAGGGAAATGAATGGAAATAGGAAGAATGATAAAGAGAACTTGAGTTACAATTTGTCAATCTAAAGTAGTGCATTGTATAACTGAGGAACATTACAAGTCACTGGATATGACTAAGCTATTCGAATGCAAACAGACAAATATGATTGAAACCATCCCAAACAATATCCCTAAAATTAGTTTTTCCTGTCAATGCAAATGAATATTATGATTTACACAACCAAATACTGACTTTGTTGGTTTTGCGATATATATTTTCTTTAGTATTCCATACATTGATATAATTTCACATAGACAAAAAATTGAATTCAGTCTTCATCATAGATTGTAATTTGAGCCTTCTATTGATATCATAGACGGCATCTTCATGGGAGGAGTTGTTACAACATTTTCCTATTTATTTATTTACGGGCTCAAGACCCATTTCACGCAGTACAATTCAAAAATTAAAAATAGCTACGCATAATACCCAATACAATAGTATAGATAAAATAAAAAAAGTATATA
>WOGR01007249.1:0-12518 GCA_015342045.1 Leptinotarsa lineolata
CATTTTTTGTATTAAGATGGAGTAGTAGAAAGCCAAAAACTTTCTTTCCCAAAAAATTTCAAATATGTTGTTCTCTTCTGAAATAATCATTGTCTGTTTCAAATGACTGAATAGTTATAACATAATATCTGGTATGAGAATTCCAAAATATTGAATGATGACGACCTCTTGTGTCAAAGTTATTTTCTTGGTTTGTTGATCGTGGTCTGCAGGTTTTTATGCTCGATATTTCGTCAACAGCTACGGTATAAATAATCAAATGCGATGAGGTGAAGGACGAAGTGTTCTGGTTGTGATATTTGCTATCAAGAGTAATCACTTCTAGCATTAGTTGAATTATCTCTTGTATTTAAACTGTATCATTCGGTGGACATAAATGAAATCAGCAAATTTCTCAAAATAATAGGAATTCTGCATTGACTAAATTCATCTCGTTTTCAAAAATCACGAAACATATCTAAATCTTAAAAGTAGCTAGGAGAGGGTGTAATCATATATTTATGTACATTTCAGCAAAAATTGCTATAATAATTGAACTTTTATCAAGAATAAGTAAATATTTCACAATCTAAACAAAATTCAAGATATTTTGATCTGTGATATTGTTCTACTATTTTGTTCTCACTAAACAAGAATCAGATGGATAATTTACAGAGAATATAGGGGCACTGAAAGTAATTTTCATCAATGGTATCCACTCGAGTGAAATTAACGTGCATGCATGAGTTTCTTGACATTTTGAGTTAAAGACGGAGAATTTATCTCAAAAAGTTAGGAAGCACATCATAAATGATGTGCTTCCTAAATATATCGAAATTAAAATACAATTTAAGTGAGATCCAGTTAAAAAGATATAATACAACTGACCGCCTTGGGGAGTCTTGTTTATCCTTGAGATTAGGGGATTGAGTCTTCTATCGATCCTATGTTGTAAAAAATTATATAGTTATGTTATAGAGGTACATAAAATTAAGGGCAGTCCTATGATACACGTGGTGCTAATCTATATGTCCTGCTGAGTTCAATCTACAGAAATCTAAGAATTCTCTAGATATAATCTATACAATATCTTACAAACTGCCGCCAAGAACTTATCCCATATAAGATTTGAAAATTAGATGAAAAAACTTCTCATTGATGAATGTTTTTACAGTATAAATTATAGATGAATATATGGCAGCTTCCATGGTAATGCCTTAATTTACCTTTTAATAGAAACGGCGTGTAATAATGTTTTACAAATAATTAATTGTTTCCCAGTTGGGTGCCTTGTTTTTTTTTCATATTGCTATTGTTTTCGTTCATTTTATATAGGTACTGATTGAATTTCAAATGTTGAATCATCTTTTAGACTTGCTACAAATATCTAGGTTATTTCATATTGGTATGTAGTAGCTGTAGAGCTAAATAAACTTATTATATATTCATTAATATCCTAAATAAACGTAAATATGCAGATGAAGCTGAATTGAAAATCTTCATCTCATCCTCAATTGATGGTTGGATAGAAGAGCTATATCTGCCGTGATTTATCATGTACAGATGTTGAATTCTGCCTTTTGTTAGGTTAGGTTAGTATATTTGTACTGAGTAACCTTTCAATAAAAGCATTCATTATTATTATTATTGATTTTCAGATTTTAAATCGCTGTATTGTATAGATCTTCATTTTATCCACAGTTTTCAGATTTTAAATCGCTGTCCAACCAGCCCTCATCAAGAATCACCCTGTAGATAGTATCTTTGTTTTACAGAAAAACTTTCAAGATCATTAATCATAGGTACGCGTAGAAAGCTATCTGCGCAATGAGAAACATTTTATTTTGAACACAATTGTGCGAATTACATAACTGACCTGATAAATTAGTGAATATAACTGAATATTGAGGCCGAACGGTAAAAATAAGTCACGATTTGACTCGGTCGCGGTGTGACTCGATTGTGAAGTCTCGAACACAGATTATAGTCCAGGACTATTAGACATTCCCTGCTGATAAGATTGCAGATGTTCGAATTTTTTTCTTGACCTTCATTTTGTCATGAATAACAACCCCTGAAAAATCTATGCCAATATTTTCCACTATCGATAGTGAAATTCTTTACAAAAGTGCTCTTTTACTTTTTTTAATAAGTATTTTTCAAAAAATCGGTTTTCAAATCATAATTTTGGTGTATCCAATGAAAAATTAAAGTACCTCTTAAACTTTTAAGGCTATTATCGTCATTGTTTAACACTAAATTCAATTTTCTTAAAAATACTGTTTTCAAAAAATTATTTATTCATTTCACGGGTTGTCTTACAATTTATGAAAAACCTGATAACTACATGCTTTATTCATGACGAGATTCATGAAAAATAATTGATCGCAGTCTCATTATTTTCAGATTATCATCAAAACAAAGCACATACATATACAAGCATATACAAAGCTTCATTAGGCGTGTCTTCACTCTGTTTTTGTAAAACTGTTTAGTGAAAACCTCACAATAAAGTGTTTCTTCAATACTCTATCACATAACAAATTCTATCTTCATACAATTTTTCTTTGCTGCCATTTTTATAAATATCATTTATCCTCAAATCAGCGAAAAAATACATTATTGAAAAATGTCCACTCATGGTGAAGAAAAGTATTCTTTTACTAAACCTTCTGATTTTGCTGTCAAATTGCCAAAGAAGAAATTTCTCAGGTCAATAAATTTTTGAGGATTTTTAATTTTCCAATGGAAATACAAATAAAATTGAGTCATGAGTTCATTTTTTCTATTCATAATTCTTCATCTTTATACAAAAAATGTGGAAAACTTTCAATGAATGAAAGAAAGTATTTATTGATTTCAAAAAATTTTTCATAAAGATATGTCCCTAGATCATGCACTGAATTTTTTTTCAGGTATAAACTGGAAGAAAAAGGCTATTCAAAATAACTACTTTCAAACATGAATATTGAATAACACTAAATAACATTTCTAATGGAATTGGAACAGATATTATTCTCAATAACTCTCGGTTGACAGTTCAAAAATCAAACAAAATGTTTGCGCTTCAACAGTTTATACTGTGCAGCGAACTCATCAGTGTTCAATAGTTGATTTCAGCGTGATCCTACTTCTAGATGAACGAGAAACATATGCAAGGCTCACCTCTGTGAGTTATCTCTCATAAATGTTAATCGGATATAATTAATGTCCCTTGTGCTATTAGCCAAGGAAGTAGGCATTTACAGAACCTACTGTGTAGGTACGTTGGCAAAGATGGATGTTCTGAAATTCCATTTCGAAATTTTTCTTATCTTTTACGTATGAATCTTTATACAATCTTCAGACTTATACGAAAGAAGCTTCGCAGGGACCGCTATTTTGAGTAATTAGAGTGAAAATCAAGAGTATCAAAATCTTCTTCGAAGCATTTAGTCTCTAATTTTCCCTGTTTTGAAGCTGCTGGTAGTCGTGACTAAAGTTTAACCAGGCAATTTGGTGGGTATATATCTATTGGTGGCCATGAATAATACCTCTATTCTATAAGGTGAGGGGAGCCAGTTTCTAATCGAATCAAGTAGTCTGGAATATTTAGAGGGAGCAACAAACGTCACTTTCAAAGTCAATTATGTAGAGTTGGTAGGAATAGAGTTTAAGTTGGTTAAAGAAAATCATTAAGGTTCACCCTGTAGTGCTTGTGTTTTTTCCTTAGAAAAAAATCAATGGTTGAAGTTCATCCTCGAATCGAAATATGTTAATGTTTATACTCGTATATCAAGTAGTTTCAATTCAGTCTGATGATTTTAACCAGTACCAGACTGGTCTTTCTAGCACCAAGTTGTCTTGGTCTATTATAGATTGATAATGCCATTCATCTGCCAGATCGAGTTTTGTTTTTAATTTCAACTGCATTGGCAGAAGTGAAAGTGGATTTATTCAACTGGAGTCCTTTGTCAATCATTACTTCATGTACGTTATAAAACTGGAAAATTGATGATGAGAATTTTTGTTCATTCGCTATGGTGAAATTTGCATCAAACTGTCAGGTCAGGTGTACCCCAGGGTAGTTTTCTGGGATCGACACTTTCCTATTTTCAAAAATGAACTAACAAAAGTAAATTTAATTTTTTTACCCTGACAAACGACTCTATTTTTTGGCAAAAAATGAGATCTAATATACAATCATTAGTCAAAACTGACGGAACAATCATTAAAAGAAAGAATCATCAACTTTTGTGAGTGAATATCGATTCGCAGTTGAGTTGGAATAACTGTGTTGAGATACTTGAACACTCTTTCATCATCTGAAATCTCTGAAATTATGTATCTATTGACTGACTAATACGCTGTTAATGAGCTTACGTTCAACATTCTTTTAACTTCATTACATGAAGTGCCTTAGAATAAAGAAATTTGAAAATCGGATTTTCAATTTCTAAAGAAGATAAATTATTGAAATATCAATATCATTAGAATTGAAATATTCAGATGGATCAGCTAAAGATATGAAAACACAAGAACACAAGAAGAAATAAGCAGTGAGTATAGGAAAATAAGTATAAGAAAATTACTTTGTGAGAAGACAAATTATCGTAATCTGAAATGAAAATGAGTCTATAAAACGGTTAGTAAAATGTTAATGTCAATGTCACCCACTTTATCGATATAATTTCTTACTTTTGCCAAATCACAAGATGTGAATTGAATTGAGATAATATTTTGAAACAGAATTACTTGGCATTTCTGTAAAAATTAGCCAATTTCCTTGAATAAGTTGAAACAGTTGAGGTATAGTGTAATTAAAAGACAGTTTGAATTTTTTTGTATATTTTGCCACCTAATGATTTTCACCCCAATGGGCATTTTTTTTCTACGTCTGTTATTTTTATTATTCAATTTCCTATATTCTCAAGACTATTGACTCTCTTTTTCTCATTTTTCCATTCTATTCGAACTAATTGACGATTTTAACGAAAACGTTTTAATAATTTTTGCCCCTTCTCCAAATTATTGCCTTCCAATTATAATAATTCGTATAACGATGACACTGAATTAATAAACATATTATTTTCACTTATTATAAATAACAAAAACTATACTGTATAGTACAGTGAACGAATTGACTAAAAACAAAGAAATTTAAGTAGTCCTGGTCTGATGTCTTGGAAATGATGATACTGCTGACATTACATTAGCCACATGATTAGATTGTCATAAAATAGTAGCAATTTTTCAGTTACTTTCATTCTGTAGCTGACTTTCATAAATATTATCATTACTTGAAAAATCCATAACAAATAGAAAACAAAAATTTACTTCAGTTACTTTGAGTTCTGAGTGAGCAAATTTTTCCACTTGATGGTATCATTTGAAGGGAGATCTCTGATAATTTTCAAAACAGACAATTCTGAATCACGAAACAGTTGTCTTCCATAGAATTGTTGCAAAACTGGCTTTTTTATTTATGAGTCGTGAAAGCAACCTATGATTTTATTATCATAACATATATATATAACACCTGGCAAGACATTTTGATGTTAATTAATTATAAAAGGTTCTAAATGAAAATATTTCAAATTGTTTTGGTCAACTCTCACTTTCACGAGAAGGTATTGAAACTGGAATGTTCTGTCAATTTTATTTCAATGCAGACCAGCTCAGCATCCCACCAACTTGAACAGCATACCATTTTAGTCCACGCCGTTTTTCAGCCTATTATCTTTTGTATAAATCGTGAAAGGACAACTCGCTATATCTACCCAACGTTGTGACACGTACCAACAAAGTACGCTGATATAATAACTACAGCTTGCCAGGTTTTACTTTCGTTTTCAGATTACAATGAGGGCAAGCATTTGATAGGAGTTCTAGATAAATATACATCATGATGTTTACAGGGTGATATAGAAATGTTTTGATCCTTCAATGGGTGATTTCACCATTTCCAGTGCAGATTTCATGATAATTCACGCACGTGCTATTTTTAATAACATACTGTTGTTCGGTATTATTTGAAATTTCATCATGGAGAGATTTAGCCCTACACAGCGCCTACAAGTCATTTAAGTCTACGAAAATCAGCGTTTTACGAGGAATGTGCTTCGTGCTCTTAGAACAATTTATGATTCATGTACGAGAAATTAGCCCCCCTAAGGCACAATTTTCGATATCAACCGAAAAGTTTGAAACATAATTTTCAATATTTGATAATAGGCACTTAAATAAAATACATCCATCACGTAGTGAAGAGAAGGAGAAAGTAAAGAAATTGATTTAAAATCATATTGAATCCACCTCGTGCAAGAACGTATTTTTTGCGAAATCTAAATAATAGCATGTGGCCATTTTCTGTCGTTATCTGTTTACTTTTCTATAACTGTTCTGGTGTATTTCTTCCTTTCCTATTTTTGCATCTCTCAAGACAATTTTCATACCATATATGGGTATTCTTTCATACTCTCTATCTTATTTGTTATAACTAGAAGTAATAAAATTCAAGTATTCGAGTTTCTGGAAATTATTTGAAAATACTGGGGTTACAACACATGGGCCAATGAAGATAAAAGATAATATTTTAGTCTAGAAAAATAAATTAGTTTTGGTTTAAAAAAACAAAAGTATATTTTGCAACTCTGAAGCAAATAGGGATAGAATTTGATATGTGAAGGAATTGTATCTCAAATCGTTATCCGTTATCAACAAAATCCAGAAGGGTTCAAAGAGCCTTCCTTTTTTGTCGTAAGCTTTTGGACTGCAGATTCTGTCGTAGAATTTGTTACTGGTTTTATGAAAGCTCTCATTTTTCTGGTCGAAGACTTGAGGCTTAATGTATTTGATACAATGGAAATATGATTGAGTGAATAGTAATATGAATAAATGAATAATTATTTTAATATACTTGAATTTATCGAAAATCCTCAAAATTTTCAGTTTTTTTTAGATAGGTAAGTCTAATGAAAGAAGTGTTTTTTGTAATTCAATACCTCGACAGAAAGGAGTTGTTTTAGATAGAACCTTGAGTGTTGTGTCCAATAGAAACTTCTGTGGATGATCCCTGATCAACGAGATCCTGGAGAAGGAGGTAGAAAGTGGAGCCACAAATCTTATGGAATTCAACACCATTGAAACGCAAAAATACATCTTTCACGAAAAAAGATAATAATTATATTTGTCGTGAAAATAGTCAGGAATCACCGCCGTGGGAAAGGAAACAAAGGAAGAAAATAAAGAAATCAATGTCATTGCTTATCTACTAAAAAATGGAAATATTTCCACTGCGCATTATGGGTAGTTTATGAAATTTCAATGTATATAACCTTGAAGGTGCATCAAATGATATGTTATAATGATAATTACTATCAATATTGAGCAACTCATTCAATAAATTATCAAGTTTCTACTTCATAATATTTCGTAATGCATGTCAATAAGCTGAGTAATCAAATTGTTTGTTCACAATTATGATTTGCACCAGTAAGATGAATTTGTTTGTTATTTCATACTGAGATGAGTAAGCTTAATGAGGCCACCTTTAAGATTTGAATTAAAATAAATCTTCTAAATATTAAAATTTTATAGACACATTTTAACCCAAAACAATAAGTAAAAAAGTGATTGAAGTTTTTACTCGATATTCTTGTCATTCAGTATTTTGATTTTTCAGTTTTAAAAAAATCTGTTTTTTCCATTAACCAGCCGTCGCACCCCTACGAATGACAACCCTTAGAAGTCGAAACTTGTGCGAGCTGAGGACTAACGAGGTCTTAGCTTTCAACGTGTGATTCCTAAAAACATGTTATATTGTGAAAAGTGGCTCTATTGGTAACGTCAGAAATCCAAAAATGAGAAAAGAAGCAACCAACAAAGGATTAAACTCATTATTCTGATACCACTGTTCTATTGAAAATACTTTTCCCTTACTAGAAAAAAACATGCTGTTTCTCGTTGCGAGTTTTGCCTAACCAAGATGGCATCATTAGGGGATGATGGAGATTCATTTCATGCCGAAGACTCCAAATTATAATCAAGTTCATTACTATTTACACGAGTGTAGAATTAAAGGCGATGTCCCAGGCAATGTGCGCTGTCTATGAGGAGAGGTGAATTTTCATTTTTCTCAAAAAACATTTATTTGTTCATCAATTTCTATTTTGTCCCCTTTAAAGTAGCTTCCTTCAGATATGATACACTTGTACCAGCGTATTTTCCACTCCTGGAAGCATTTCTGATATGCACGTTTTGGTATGTTACTGTTTCAAAAAATCTGTTTTTTCCATTAGCCAGCTGTCGCACCCCTACGAACGACAGCCTTCAGAAGTCGAAACTTGTGTGAGCTAAGAACTAACAAGGTCTTACCTTTCAATGTGTGATTCCTAACAGATCCTTGAGCTCTCTCAGAGATTTGGTTTTCATCTCCTCGATCGTCGCAATACGTCTTCCTTTCATGGGTCTCTTCAATCTTAGGAACAGGAAAATGTTATAGGGAGGCAACTAGAGTGAATATGGTGACTGAGGCATGATTACGGTGTTGTTTCTGGCCGAAAAATTACGAACAAGTAATTACGAGTGAGTAGGTGAATTATCGTCGTGCAAAAGCCACGAAATGTTTTTCCAACTGGACGTTTTTTAAATTGAAAAGATACATTTTTAGGAGGGATTAATTTTTTGGGAAATGAAGATTTTGGCTTTCAACTTCTCCATCTTGATACAAAAAATGTGGGAATCTTCCTTTCTTTGGAAGATTCACATCTTCAGTCCACGTATTGCTAGCAGTAAAGCCGACATATTCTTCGTGGAAAAAAAGGTTCACAAGTCGAAACAAACGCATGTCCAATTTTTTGTAGTTGCCTCAAAATTTTTATTGATTATGGTAGGTATTATATAAACGGAGTCATGACGTAACCAAATAATGTGAAACTAGTTGAGCTGAATTTTCCAAAGAAATTGTTGTCACTTAATATCAATAATTACGGGTCAGTTGTCTATCAACTTTCTCCTAAAGACACGGAAACCGCCTGCAAATCATACTTCACATCACCAGATAGGTTTAAAAACACTCCAAGGTCACAGAAATACTTTGACATTGTTATAATATCATTCTCTAATGATACTTCTATTAGAAAGTAGGTACATTTTGTGCTATTTAAGACAAGACAATCGATAATGTGACCTTCAAGATTCTGTACTGAGGCCAATTCACCTCTAATAATAAGATATTGCGAAAAAAAGGAAGTTTATGAATGTCTAATCTTATAGCATCTGCTGTTAGTTCTGCATCTTTGTCATTGAAATCGGCAAAGTTAATTAACAGAGCCAATGATGATATATGAAACAATCAGATTTGTTAATACGTGAATTCATTTAATGTTTCAGAGCCCCAAGAGGCAATCAATGAGAAATATTGAAAAGGGCAATAGTTACAATATAACAACACAGGTATTTATTTTTCAAATGATCATTTTTACAATGATTTAGAAGTAGTCAATAATAAAACCTATTAATTTCATATAAATACATAAATTTGACACATAAAATTGGGCGAATAAAATTAAAATCAAATTGTAAGTATATATACGGGTCGTTTTTTTTAGTTGATGCCACTATTGCTATCTCGAAAATGGTAAGACCAACAAGGTCGTTTTAATTGGATAGAAGTTTCGTATTTTGAAGATCTAGAATAATTTCTTTTCAAATGTGGTCTCAAATTCCATAGCATATAATATTTTTAAATTTATTATTAATAAATTTCAATTTCATTCTTGTGAAAAATAATGCACTAAAACACCTGCTTGAAGAATAAATTTCTTAAGGACCGACAAAATTGTATTTCAAAATCAGCTCATAGCGAGTAGCGTACGAATGTTTTTCTAATTTGTTATTAACAGGAACATCAGAAAAGTATTCAATTTATTAATTTTTTAATGATGAATCCAAACATTTATCATTGATATTTATAATTTGTGATCTTTAGTAATATACTGCAATCAGTAGCTAAGATTCTTGAGTTTACTAGTATATTGAAGCCACATTAAATTTTTTTCAGTATATTTTAATTACATATTTACATTTTTTCCACCTCAAATGGCCTTACCCAAACCTCGCCCAACCCAAAAGACCTAACTCAGGTCATCCCAATTTCGTCCAACCCAAAAACGGCCTAACGCCAACTCGTCAACCCAACATTCATGTTTAACCTAACCTCCATGTCCAACCTAACCTCGCCCAACCCAAATAACCTAACCCAGGTAGTCACCCCAACCTCCATGTACACCCCAAAATGGCCCACCCCACCCTCGTCTACCCCAACACCCACCCTAACCCAACCGAGGAGTGAAAATTCGGAAAATCCGGAAAATCTGGAAAAACACTTTCTTCGACTAATAAGACCCCCGGGATGCAATACGATTTGGATCTTGAATCGCAAAAATTCGACATTTTACCAAGAGCGTATCTCGAAAACGGAGAACCTTCCCGGAAAACGGTTATCGCTGTCGTATCGTACGCCTCTCAAATAGCCCCGTGCGATACTGGAATCGAAATGCCCAGGTGCTATCAACATATTACCGTATTAGGAATCACACGTTAAAAGGTAAAACCTCATTAGTCCTTAGCTCGTACAAGTTTCGACTTCTAGGGGATGTCGTTCGTAGGGTTGCGACAGCTGGTTAAGGGAGAAAACAGATTTTAAACCAGATTATTTTTAACAATTATCACAGGGGTCACAAAATGTTATTTTTGATGTTTCACATCTGTCAGGCGTCCCGTGATGATTCACAATTATTTTCTTAAGTTGCATCAAAGGCATAAAAACTACTGTTGGGTATTTTACTTCGTAATCGATCTGAAATCATCAAATCAGTGTGATAACTACAAAAAAATAAGTTTCTGAAGAGTACATCTTCGAATTATTTATAAAAACATGTCTAGGATGTTCCACGGATTTTCTTGGTAAGAACCGGTACTGTTTTTTTTCGCATTAAATTGACAAATGTTTTTCACACTAGTTCAAAAATGTATCTTGAAATAGTGAAATCAAATTTCTGTCTCTTTGTTGTTATACAAAATTGAAAACGCATTCAAATTTTCGTTCGTTTAAAAATTATCGCTATTTTCAAACATTTTTGTAAAGTTGTATATTGAATTTTTCTATTTAGGAACAGTATTAAACAGTATTGAAGAATCACAAAAAATAGCAAATACTATCAAACTCTTTCAACCGTAAGAATTTGCGCTAAGCAATGTGACTGATTTTGAATGAGTAATCAGAATTTCGAAATGAAACGTCTATGTGAATCAGCAATAGGTATGGCGTTCATGAGAAAGCATGCTCGTTTATGAAAACTTAACTGCAGCATTGTAGAGAAATGTCAAGTTATGGGACTATATCGCAAAGACCGATTACGAGCTACTTCAAGGTAGTGTAATGGATCCTCTATTATAATATTACGGGGAAAACTATACTTACATTCTTTTCCCTGAAATTTCTGTCTTTTATTTCTGATTTCTCGTTAGGATTGCAATACTGAAGTAATCTTGTGTTACTGTAAATACCCTAGTCTGATGTAGCAATTTAATATTTTATACCTTCATTTATTCATTCATTATATTCAGACTAATTTATGGTTTGTTATATGTGTTGTTTCAAGTAACATTTATTTTAATGGTTGACTTGAGTAGCTGATGTTTACAAAGTAGCGTGTTAAAAATATTTATAACACTAGTGTTGAAAGTATTTTTAACACGATTTTTTTCGACCAAATAGCAATAACCAAAACATAATTATTCAATCTCCAAGGAAGTTTCATTATGAACAATAGATATAGATACAATTAAATTCTGTTACTGATTGTTACTAATGTATTATATACATTAATTACACTATTATCATTATTTATGATCATTAATATGAAAAGTACAACTAGAACAACTGCTGATATTAATACCTTGCGATGTTGAAAGCCTTATGGGCATTAACATTTAATTCTTGAAGTGAAGGGACGATGCTGTAACGCTGGTGTGGGGTTTATTCTTTCAGCAATAGCCTTTTCATAAGAAATAGACTGATAGATGTAACCTCCAGCTACTGTTGTAGACTTCCATCCCCCATGCTCCTTAATATCCGTTGTATTTGCCCCTGATTCTGTCAGCAAAGAAGCAGAAGATTTTCTGAAACAGTGAGTGACCTGTATATTCCAATCATTCCGGGAGGTTCAGAAACTCAGCAATGTTAGAGGGCATTTTCCCAAACGTGTTTATACCAACTGGGTTGGGACTGCATTTATAATTTGAATATTTCAGAAAAGCACGTCGATGATTGATAACAGAAGGGCGTAATGTAACGTATTTATTAAAATAGTCAATTTTTTTTCCAACAGTGCAAAAAGAACGACCTATTTTCGTTTTTGTATTTGGAATTTGAACAATCAATGATTTATCTATTAATTTAATGTCTTTTATTAATTAATGGTGCAGCTCTTCACGCCGGCAGGCTCCATATATTCCGAAAATAGTAGCAACTTCAATCATCAAATATTTTTCAT